>WAAG01004201.1:0-22041 GCA_013390105.1 Tichodroma muraria
AAAAAAAGTGTGATTCTAGGATTGCTTCCAAATCAGTATCTAGATACAGCATTGTTACGTCAAGAATATCTTCATTTTACAGCTGCATCTAACACAGTAGAATTTAACTTGTGAACCATTTTCACCACAGAAAGCTTCCTTTTAGTCTTTCATCCTGAAGGAAATCTTTCAGAGGACACCCATGCAAATCTTGAATGAAAGAAACAGAGGGAATTACAATGAAAAAGATGTATATTTTTTTGTTGCTGTTTCTCAATTGAAATTTTTTTAAACAGCTCTAGGCTCTGGGATGTTATTTATTATTGCTATTACAATAATGCCCCAAATATGGCAGGTGTTGACTTTGTTTCCTGACATGTAGTCAAACCTGTCCCAAGTTTTGAAATATTAGTTCATATTCAAAAGAGCTGGGATTACACCCCAATCCAGCAAAAGCTTTTGAAACACATAGATAATTTCTCTACAATTTTGTTTCATTGATTTCCACAGCTTTGTTTAAAGAACACTCCCCAGTCACGGCACTAAGATTTTGCTTGAAGCAAAGTACACACATAAATCCTATTTTGGATTAGGATGAGTGGGGAATACGTGCATAAAACTGGGTCACAGCAGTATAATGGCTGCAGCTTGACTTCTCTCCCCTAAATGTCAATTTTTATTTATATTCCCATGCATTTATTTATAATATATTTATATATGCACATTCTGAGTGTATTTTGATATCTTAGTGATTAATTGCAGAATGATGTGATAAGGTGCTTTTAGAGTGCACCTGGGACTGCTGCCCTGCAGCCGTGCTCCTGAGGCAAATCTGGTGTCAGCACTAATAGTCTCCCCAGGATCAAAGGCTGAAGGTCACCTGGCTAACAAACCATGAAGGTTAGAAATAGGAGCATCAAACCATGAGAAAGGATGGACCCTCAGCTCTGCTTGGGGAGAGCATTAGTCTCAAGCCATGGACAGTCCCACAACACTAGGCCTTAAAAAGTAGTTACTTTTATGCCTGTAGAAGCCACTTCATGCTTTAGCTGGAGTTTTTCAAGCTATATTTATTTTTCTCTGCTTCTAGAATGAAAAATAATGTGATTCCCCTCCTCTTCGAAACTAAAGCGCTGGGAAAATGTCAATTCATTATAAATAACTTGGGAGAAATATTGGAAGATAATTTTACCACACAACAATGACACATGGACTCTCCATATGGCAGTTGTAGATGCCAAGATTTTTTTTGTCTGGACTTCTTTGTCTTGAGACTAACCTGGGTGCACTGCAGCTAGCCCTGCCTCATGAAGTAAAAATATTTAGACCACATTATTCTTTCCAAATTATACATTTTGCCATATCTAAAATGTCACTAACTTCTTAAACTACAGAAGAGAAAGCTGTTGTAGCCTCTTCACCTAGACATGATCCCATAAATCAGTTTGGTGGGTGACAAGGGCTGCTTCTATGTAATGGAGAATAAAACCCCCTGCTTTTTGCAGTTCATTTCATAATTAGCAGAAGCTGAGCCAACAGTCTTACAAGCTGCTTATGAGGTTCCTGCAAATGTGCAGTGAGACAATGAGAAGAATGAAAATATATCTGGTTTGTATCATTTCAGGATCACAGTTCTGTTGTGAAACATCATGTTTGAATGCTTCTGGGGGCTTCTATAATAGCACAGAAATACCAGAAACCATTTTGACACTAGTTTATAGTAATAACAGAACCTAATCTGTTAAGATTTTGTGTTCATATTTGGTAGGCAAAGTTCAATTTTGTACCTTAGTTGTCTCATACTAAGAAAGTTGAGTTTGTAAGACTAAGTTGTTGCTAATCATTTAAGAGAATTGCAGAAAAGATATTTTGAATGCGTAACATATTAATATTTCTCTTTTTGCTAAAGAAAATTCCTGTTGTTGTTTCCAAGATGTGAATGGTGTTATGTGAGATAAATTATTATTTTACAAAATAGTGAATACCTCCACAGGCTCATAAAAACACTGGGTTTCCGGAGTAGTTCAAATTTAAGCTCACAAAAACTATTTCTCTTTTTAGGGTACAGTAGTTGATGTTTCTGAAGATGTAATTACAAGCAAATACAATGTCCTGTTTGAAGTATAAGAGTAGCAAGACAAGAATTCTGCTTACATAATTCTTAACTTCCTTAAGTATTGAAAGTTTCAGTAGTTAAGAAATGTCTTAGGTTAATGTAATGCCTCATAAGTTGACAAACTTCCAGCTTTTTACCAAACCATTATATATATTTAATTTATAGTAATAGCAAAGACATGAAGACACCTTTCAATTTGCTATGGCTCTGCAAATTGTATGATTCATTAGTCTTTTATTCCCATTTGATAGAAGGGATACAGAGAGACTCGGGAATAGATCAAGAGAGGTCTCTGGCATCTTAGTACCTGTCTGAATTTGAGTACATTTGATCTGATCATGGTAACTCAGCAAGAAAGTGACAGATTAAGATATTTGATTTCAAAAGTAAGCAGCTGAGATGGTTTCCAGGCTAGCAGTCTTTCCTTCAAAATGTCTGTCACTCCTTAAGATTTCCTCTGCTTTAAACTGTCTTGATTCCAGGAGCCGGAGCATTCTCTAAAATAAATTTTCCCTTTGTTTTCTTCCCAAGCAATCAGTCACAAACTGTTTCCTGTAAATTAAAAGAACTTTTGTAAGCATAACCCTATTTTCTGCAGCACATACAGAACTTTGCCTGGGCAATCAATTTTCTTTCACATGCATATTTAAAAATGGCAATCGGGTTGACATTTTACTTTGCTGGGAAAAGGACTAGGAGGAAGTGGGAAAAATAGAAGACAGTAATCAAAGCCTGCATTTTATATTTGATTTCATGTAGTCAAATAAGCATAGAACTAGATTTTTAAAAAATGAATATATCATCTAAATGTGTTTTGAAAAAGAAGACATTAAACTTATGTCTTATTCAGAATATTACAGATAAACTACTATATTAAATACAGTCAGTGGAAGGGAAAAATCTATTACATGCTTGCTGATCCTTTCATAAGAATTTTAAATGCTCCTTTTTATGTTAATCAGTTAGTTATTTATTGGCCTGGAAGTGTTCATGAAGCCAGGACACTGCCCCATTTAGGCTTTAATAATAGGCTTTGGCTTGCTTGATGCCTTGGGCCAGCTAGGCTAAACTTTGAAACTAGTCAACCTTGTACAATCAGACAGCAAGACTCAAAGTTCCGAGAGATCATCAGGGTTTTGGGACATTCACCTTTTTCTCCCTGTATTAGCTCCAACACCACAGGCTTCTAAACATGGGGCTGGAAGCCTTGGTTGTGGAAATCTGGAGAGCAACTTCCTTTGAAAAACTTGTCTCTAGCCACGATGGCATCTCAGATGTCCAGCTAAAATGAGATGATAATGCTGCCTCCTCCATCTTTCAGACTTCTGAGGCAAATGTATTATTAGTTCACCTTTTGAGAGCCATTCAGTAGTGCTGTGAATTAAATGGTTTTAGAGAAGTTTGATTCCTGATCATTCTGTGTCCATACACCGAATACATACAGCGTTAAACATTTAGTACTTCACTTTCTTGCCATTGTTTTACTATTCTCTGCACTGTGCCAACACTCTGAAAAGAACATGAAATTAATGACTTAGAGGTGCCTTGAGAAGTTGTAGTAAAATCAGTCATGCAGCTTCACTTTACAATTTCCTAAGTTTCAAGTTTGTGGCTTTGTGACTGCAAGAGTATACAGGAATTTTTTACTAGCAGAGGTTTTTGGTTGGGAGTTGTAGAGGGTGTTGTATCATAACTGCACATTAGTTGTTGCTGTTCACTAAAATAACTGGTCACAATGTTTGTTGAAAGAGCCTGTTTCTTGCTACACTCATTTCAATGAAATTCAGGCAGCAGTCTGTACTGTTTCCAATTCTAATTCATTATCACTTATTTCTGTTGTCTGTAGATGCCTGCAAAACATAAAGACAGAGGAATCAGACTTACAAGGGATGGCTTTCATCCCCCTAAAGGGATTCTTGAGAATATTAACGGATGAAAGGGAAACTCTGTGTTTTCATCCCTTCAGACTTTCTGCTTTTCTCCCCTTTCCACGCTATAATCTCATCTCCTCCCCTCCCAGCAGCAGCAGCTGTGGCTCAGCTCCAAAGGGCCCCTGGAAGCTCTCCCCAGGGACACCTCCCTGACCCTGCTGGGGCTCCAGCCTCAGCTGCAGCAGTCGGGGCTCTTCTCAAGCCCAGGCTTTCCCTGTGGTTGAGCACTGCATGAGACACCAGTCGGATTTCACCAAGTGTCCTTGCAACAGGAGATCTGGTTCTTTTTTCCTCAGGTATCTGTTTTCACTTTTTACAGTAATAAAAACACAAAAGAAATCAATTGTTTTCTTAAAAGGAGCCACAGACTGGACCAAATGTGTGCTCTCTCTGCTCCCTTTCCCTTTTCTCCAAAGAAATCAAATAAGATTGTAAGATAAACTTCACCTCCCACCTTGCAGCTGCCTTTAACCTTGAAGCAGCTGAAGGAAGCCTCTGTGAACACAGTTTTTACACAAATGAATCCTAAACTTTGTCTTATTTTTTGCTAACAGAACTTGTAACACTGAACAACCTGAACCATTGGAAAAAAAAAAAATAAAAAATGCCAGGAGTCTTCAGGCTTGATTGGGGAAAATGCTTGCTGTTGAGAAAGACATTTTTTAAATAAAGAAAATATCAAAAAGATCCTTGCAAAGATTCAACTTTCTAAATACACACTGAGTAAAATAATAACTGATTGAATAAGTCTACGAATGAAGGACTGATCATTAGTTGAAATTTTAAGTTGAAAAATGGAAAAACAGTTGCACAAGAATAGTTATATTTTGTAAGGAAGAGGCCAAAGAAAAAAATACTACACTTCCTCTAGAATTTTTAAAAGACACATTAACTATTAATTATCAATTAATTAATTGTTATTAATTGTCGACAATAATGGCTAACACTCATTTTTTTGAGCTATGTTTTGGTTGTGTACTAGTTCATTCTGCTTTTTCTCCCACCCCCCACCCCCCAAAGAAAAATGAAGGAAAATTGAAGCCATTTGCGCAAAGTGCATCCTTTCTACCCTTTGAAGAAGATAATTTCCCTTTCTTTCACTGATTATCCTTCTTCAAAACAGACAAACATTAGGGTGGGAGTCACGTGCTCTGCTCTTTACTTTTCAGTGGGAGCAAAAAAGTAAACAAAGTTTAATTTTAAGTTGCCTGTGAAATCAGATGTGCATAGAAATGGAGTATTTTTCCCTCTTCTAATCTTCAGATACTGGCAGGCCAGACAAACTATGGTCTTAGATAATTATTTCACTTTGCACCTTGGCTGAGCAAAGGTTCCCAGGAATCCAGTACCCCTGAGTTTTGTGTGAAAGTGATGCTCAACATGTATCAGCTCCTCAGCTGATACAATTCTCTTCAAGTCCCTTTTAGTTCCCAGCAGTTCCAGGGATCACCTAGTATATATTAATGTGCTATTTCCTGATGTGATTATATCTATACACCCTATAATTTAAGAACAGCAAATCCATTGTATAATAATCATTCCTAAACTGCAATTTCAAACATATATAATTTAAATACTTTTCTCTAAAATTAATATCTCATGGTTGCTTTCACCTTGGTTGGATGATGTATATAAGAATGAACACAAAGGAGAATCAATATAGCTATTAACTGACTTGCCCACAGGATATGATAAATGAGGGGCCAGTTTAAATTCAACTAAATTTTCCTTCATAGTGTATCATCAGAAAAATCTTCATGTACCCACAGCATTTTTCATCAAGTGCATTTTTTTCTACTTATGAATGGCCTTATTTTCAATTGTAAGAATCCAAATAGTAGAATTAATCATTCATTTTTAAGAAATATGAAATATGAAATTTATATTAATGTCACAAATTAAGATTATTAAATATATATTGACAAAATAAGCTAAATGGGATGAGGAAGGGCTTGGGAGTGTTTAACTTTAGTCTGACATTTTATAGAATAGGCATTCTGCTATCACAGAGTCAGCATCTGTTGGATCTCCTGCTCTAGTCTTTTCTAAATTAACTTGCTAATATTAATTAATGCATTAAATACAGATGGAAGGAGTCTCAAAGCTATACCTGAACCGGTGGATGTGAAGTGCAGTTGCATTCTGTCAGAATATTAGACAGAATTTCTCTATACACCAGCTTCTCTCTTTTAGTTGTCTTGAGAAAGATACCTGTGGTGGGAGGCTCCAAGGAAAGTGGGAAAGGTTATGTCTAGGACTTTGATTGGGATGGCTGGGGGGACAGGACCCTGAGACACTCAGCCTGAATCTAGTCAAACATAATCATGTTCAAGTTTTAAGCTGAGGAGAAAAGCTTAAATAGGAACTTACCTAGGGAGCCTTCTTACGCATGAGTGTTAATCAGTGTAAAACTAGTTAACATTGCAGCCAATGCTTATGGGATGTCTTGTTTATTTATTGCAATTTTTTGCCCAGTTTTCCCATCATCATTGAACATAACTTTCTTTATACTATATATGTCACTTTTTTAACAGTAAATGCATTTTCAAAATCATAGCCATTTAGAAAAATAAAAACCATAAAGAAGACATCTTAGATTGAGTTTAATTATATTATTTCCAATTAAAAAAAATGTTTCTGTTTTTAATGCTCAGTGTTTTGTAGCTAAGGTAAAAGTTCTAAAATGTTCAACACTTTTAGAAGCTTTTCCTGAAGGGCATTTGAAAGTCTTCACTTCAGCTGTGAAGTCTTTCTCACTGAGTTGTTTAATGCTTTAGTTTTGTTCAGTTTTGAGCATTTAAGTGCACTTACAGCTTATTTATCTCCAGTGTTAAGCTTTCAAGATTATATCACATCTCCTTGGTCAGTCTACAGTTGTAGAACAGCAACTCAAGTTTTGGTAGAGTTGAATAAACTGTACAGCTGGAGTAATAGAAATGATGGGGTAAACTCAGTAGTTTCTTTTGGTTTAAAGTTTAAATTTTTCCAGTATTTTCTGAGACTTTTTTTCCTATTTGAAATATAAAAAAAATAGCATTCTTTGTTGTTTTACTTTCTAACTAGTGTTCAATGTCAGATCGGTCTCTAGTTGGATGTGTTATTTGATCCAATGTGTTACTCTCTTTTTTTCATATCCAGCGCCTTCTGAAATTACAGTACTTTTCCAGGAATCTTCTGTAGTCTGGCCTCCTAAAAGGAAATATGATTAATTACCTTCAATACACTAAATATGCTTTACCTTCTCTAAGGTTCTTGTGTGTTTGCATTGTTCTCCTGTCTCCTTTTTCCATAATTTTCATACCTATATTCCCACCAAAATAAATAAATTTGAAGCCAGTAAAAATATTAAATTCCTTTTCATATTGTTTTGGTTTATAGTAGAAGTTTAGTATACTAGTTGGAATAATCTTGGATATACCTAAAAATCTTTAGTATCATAATATGCTGAAGTTTCAAATTAGCAAATCCTTAGATACAGCATGCAGTTGTTTAAATTCAGTAGTATTAATGGTGTATCAATGAGATCTGAGCCCTCACTACTCATTTGTGACTGATAGGTTATTTGCACTCTGGATCAATGGCTCTGTGATTAACAGTGCCTAGATCTTCTGAAATTCTGTTATATAAGATACCTAAACTCTGCTCCACCTACTCAGGTTTAAAGGCTCTTTGTAGTGAACTAAAGTTTTCCACGGGAGGCCTAACCAGATTCTAAGCTTCCCCATTGACCAGACAGTAAAAATGCTGCTGAAGGACATTTTCTTGGTCTAGTGTCACATCTGCAGCGCTCCAAGCCTGCTGCCCGTCTGCGGCACCCAGCGAGGGTTGGGGGCTGCTGGCCCCACTGTCCGTGTTGTCACAGCTGGGTCACCCCTGGCCTGAGGTGTCAGCCAGGACCAGAGAGGAGCCCCACGGGCACCAGGACATGCAGGAGCTTGGCAGGGGCTGCTGATGGCCACCCCAGGGCTCAGGTCCTGTGCTCATTTTGGCACCCCGCGGCAGCATGCAGCGCTCAGATCGAAGCCAGGGCATCATCTTCCTGTTGGAATTCCACTGCTGGCTAGCAGTCATCCTAGCCCATAGGCATGAAGCATCTATTTCTGATTTTATCCAGTTTGACATGTTTAAATTTGCTGAGGATCTCTGCTAGAGGTGCTTGAGGGCCCCAGCAATATGGAACCAATCATGCTAGAAACACACGAGATGTATAATGTTGCTTCAGAAGTATTTTTTATTTCCTGCCCAAAGCAGCTGCACCAACACATTAAATGAAGGTAGGACAAACAAACAGTTAGGGCTTGATAAAGAATTTTTTTCTTTTTTCAAGCTGTCACTCTTGCAGCGTTGTACTTTAGGTCATGATATTAAAGCTGTGACCCAGTCAGCAATGATATACTTGGGAAACTTTCTGCATGTAAATCTGACACAATGAATTCTTAGTCATCTGTTCTTCCATTTTCAGTTCATTACTGGTAATAAATGAGTCCCTCATTATGAGAAGACTAATTTCCTGGTCTCTAGCAGTATGAGGGTTTTGGTTTTGCTTTTTGAAGGGGCATAGCTGGTACGAAATACAAAACACAAAATACAAATGTATCCTTCCATTTGTTATTTAGTTGTTTTTCTGTACCAATGCACAAACTGAAGCTTCTGATAAGGTTATGTCTGTTAATCTCAGAGGTCTGGTTGGTTTTTGAACATAGATGTATAATTTGGTGAATCTTTACCATCTTGATAGTCTTATCCATCACAATTTTGATGTGGCTGCTTGTGTTATTTACACTGGCATTGTTCTCATCATATTTGTGTAGTTTAAAACTTCTTCGGTGTTCGTACATGGTTGCTTTGGTCTTTGTGCTTCCAGTCACAGCTCTTATTCTGGGATTCCTGTGGATCTATTGAAGGTCCCTTTTTGTTTCAAAGTTACTGCCTCTAGCTAGTAATTCCTATGCTCAATGTACACAGTATTATAAATTAACTATATTTAGAGAAATCTGTAGATCCTTGTAAACCCAAGTACCCCTTGCTGTGTTGTATGATTTCTTATCTGGTATTAATTTTGCAGAGTTGAATTCTGACAAGATAGAAGAGTTATTGATTGCTCTCCTCCTCAGCTATTTCATTTCATCATTGTTCTATTTTGTCTGAAGTTTAAGTTCATAAACCTGGAGTAATTTTTGACCTTGTGCTTTCTTTTGAGGCTGACATTAATCACACTGAGAAATGAGATTCCCAGCTGGAAGATGCTAAAGAACCATTAGGAACTATTACATTAACTTACCACTATTTTATCTTTCCTGGTTCAGGCTGAGAATTATTAAGCTGATTTGGACATATCTGTATGCTTCATTATGAGCTAGATAGTAATTGCTAATTCTTTATTTGTGGCTCTTTCTCCCACTTCCCTGAAGTATTCACAGCTGTGCTAACAGAACCCTGCATCCAGTCAATGGGAGCATTTTGCTGCTTTAACAAGAAAGGGCTTCAAGCCTAATATCAAATTTTCCAGGCAAATGCTTACATTCTCCATCATTTGTTTTCTTAAGGATATGATTTTGAGCAGTGAGTAGTCAGCTCAGGTAAACAAAGCAAGCAGGAACACCTGTTGTAGGCTTCTCTCCAAGGCAGAAACTCAAAAACCTTCTTTGTAAAATGCATTTCATTATGCTGCAAAAAGCAGAAGTTCTTCAGAAGAGCTTTGCAGAGAGAATGCCTGTGATCAAATAATAAAAGGAAAAAACTTCCCTGAAGTCCTTACCTCTATTTAGCATGAATAAAAGACAATTATTTTTTAATCTTTGGATTAAACAACAACCAAAAAAAAAGTATTGTTGCAAGTGGGTTTCATTTAATACATTTGGAAGGTGAACAGGAAAGGGAATTCTGGACAGCTTGACTGACTACTATGGAGTATGGATATGTGTGTGTGGTTTCACAATGCTTGCAGTTTGCTGTAAATTTATCCTTGTAGAGAAGTACTGATTGACAGTGCACATTTTTCAACTTCATGCCTTTTTACAAGTCAGTGTGTATATCTGTTTACCTTGAAGTCAACTTTTCACTTCACTTCAAAATCATCCCTGTACATTACCTACCAAATACTTTCCTGGTAGGTCACAGTGATTTTAATTGTCATCTACAAAAGGGCTTAGCCTTCATTTTTTTTTATCACTAAGTCACTCCATAGGCTATAGCATACTTTTGCTTTATACAGAAGACAAGTTAAATAGAATGTGATTGGCTTTAAGTATGGAAGGACTGGGACCTTTATAGCCTGTCCTGTCTGCTGGCTTCTTTGTCATAGCCAAAGAGCTGGGATGTGGCAGACAAAAAGGAAGGGAAAGCACAGAAGACCAACAACCGGACAAATATCCTCCAAGAAATCCATATGCTAAGGGTATCAATAATCACCATGTGGCTGAAGTCACTGTTGGAAGGTAGAAAACGTGTTGGAAACAGCAAAATTGTTCAAAATGCAGCCCTTTTAAAAGGAGGTGGAGTCAAACCAAACCAGAATAGCTAGGAGTGTCTTCTGAAGGCAAATAACCTGTGATTCTTGTGATATCAGGGAGATTTTCTTGCTTAAATATCTGTGTTAATAGGCTGAGCTAATGTGCCAGTGTCTTGCCTTGCTGGACAGTGTATTAGTGCAACTATGTCTGTTCTTTCTTTAAGCAAGCATTGACGAACATTGATTTAATATTATTCTTCATGCTGAGCTCTTCAGATAGACTAGTAAAATGCAAATGGCACAGCTGTGTTGCAGATATATCTTTGACAACTCAGAAGATGACTTTGCATATTCAGAAAAGCAAGGGAATGAGAAAGGACTTTCTCAGCTCCTGGATTGTGTACATCCCCTTCAATATTCATTTTTTATGGTAGTTTTAATTTCAAATCATGTCCCTGCAAGGCTGCTGGTATGCTGAATCAGTTCCTGTGTTTTTCTTGTTTGTCTTTAATTGTCATTAATGAGGGAAATTCATCACCTTCCCAAAGTTCACCACTCAGCTGAAAAGCATAAGGGGTAATTAAGCATGGTGGAATTCTTGCTCTGCTGCAGCTCTACATCAAAGAGCAAGGGAACCCCGTCCTCTGCTGCTATTTTGGGGGCAACTTCTCATAAAGCAGCTGCATAATTCAGCCTCTAAAGATCCTTGTGGGGTTGAAGCCATGGAAGAGGAGCTCCAGGGGTTAATGCCTGGAGGACTGGGTGTAGTCTCAGAGAGTTTAATTCAATAGTTAGGGGATTACTGCAAGTCCAGTAGAGTTGGAGGATTGCATGGGAAGCCTGTATAACCAGTTCTTCAGCTGTACATGGTATTAGTTGCTATTATTTAAATGTCTTGATAGTAGTTCCCACAGCAATCAGAACTTTCTCGACAAGCATGTAAGTTTACTTGGAATAAAACAAAATAAAAGGTCTTCTAACGGAGAGAACATTTCCTGAAGCAAGTTAAAATTCATTGTTTGCAGTAAAGAGAAAACATTCATATGAAGAAATCTGTCAAGTAGGTCTTATGCATATGCCGTATTGAACATAGTCAAGATGACTGGTGAGAACTTCAAAAATTCATTTATTTCTGCATTTTCTAGAGAAACATTGCTTGTTACCTTGGAGTAGAAAATTCTGTTATAAATCTGATTCTCCCTCACTAGAAAATGGCTTCTTGTCCTAACTAATCACAGTGCCTTACACAGGCTACTGATGGGCATCTTATCTACTCCTGCAACTAAAGCAGCTGGACCACCACCTGTTAACTCACTTCCAGCACCATTTAATTAGCCAGAGTGGCTGTTACCTTTGGGTTTGTCTGGCAGGGAAAGAAATGGGAGCAGATGCAAAACAAGAGAGAGAGGGCTACAAGGGACAGCCCAAGGAAAAGCCAGAAAAAGTCAAGGAGCAAAGGCAGGTGGAGAGAGGACAACAAGCAGGTTTGGCAGCACCAGTCTTGCAGTGCAAGTTTGTTGTGCTCTCTGCCAAATGCCAAGTTTTGGGAATTCTAGTGTTCAGACAGAAATGTTTCTGTGTAATTGGATTTATATGGCGACTGATCCCACGTAAGACTTCAGCTTATGCTTCTGCAACTCAGTAAAATATATTTGCTGGATCTGTGTTGAAGTTGTTCAACGCCTTTGTTTATTACCTACTACATAAATAAATAATTTAATTGGAAAGATACAACAAGGTTGTTTCATGCTTACGTGTAATACAGTCCTCACTCATTTACTTTTGTTCTTAGTTAAAGGCTGTTATTGAATAAGCTGTGAAAACAAAGAGAAGGAAAGGTTTTTAAATATCACCCTTACTGAGGTTTTTTTGGGATTTCAGTCATGCACTGTTCTTTGAGGACAAGCAAAAAGAAAAAAAAGATACTCAAACCATTAAATAAATTCTTTGTTCTTCCCCGTTTTAGAAAAAAATCATTTCTAAGGGGGTTCTTTTACAATACAAAGCATTCTTTTCTCATCAAAAGAATGTATTTTGAGTGTAATGAGTAACATTTCTGTATCTGTGTGTAAGTGTACATTTTATTTTTAGGCTATTTATTGAATTGCTAGAACACACTTGTACAAGCTATTAATAAAAAAAAATCCTTGTGGATTTATTTATAATTTACTTGACCCAGTTCCTCACATTAAGGACATTATGGGAGAGCAAATTCTTGCTTTTTCCCCTTAGCTTGAATCTTTCTTAACTTTTGAAATGAGGCAGCTGAGCAGTGTAAATTTTTAATAAAGAACTACTTATTACTTTTGGAGACTCTTAGCTGATGAAAGTGGTCATAACTCCCTAAATTATCCAACTTAAACAAGTTAGCTGGCTGAATGTACAAGTCTCTAGAGAGATGCTACATTAAGTCTTATGAAAAAGAATACTTCCTTTGAGCTATTATGAAATATTGGTAAGGATATTCAGCAGATTAACAGGTTTCTGATACAGACCTGTAAGTGTTAACCAAGCTGCCATAGCCTAAAGGTGGCCTAATTGTTCCCAATTCTGCACATAGCCTGAAGTCTTTCCTTTTTGTTCCAGACCTGAAGAACAAGTCTACATCCTTGAAAGCTTGTCTGTAGTTTTCTAAATAAACATATAATATTAGATAGTACTTTCCCTGTACAAAACTTGCTTCTCACAGATTTAATGATTTGACTTTTAACGAAGTTAAAAGTTCTCCTTTGGGTACTATCCTTATTTATATTCTTAAGAGCATAAACTGTTTTGTCATAGTGTACAACCAAGTGAAGAAATAGGAATAGATTAAATATTCTTTAAGACATATTATAGTGTATTTCTACTGTAACTCCAAAGAAAACCTAGAATAAATCAAAATACTGGGAAAAATTTAGGCTACTAATTTACTAATTTAGTTTCTTACCTTAGGCTGTGGCCTGATGCAGTCCCAATTGGGCTTTTTTTTTTCTGATGTCTCTTCCTGAATTTGTCTTGATCAATAGAAAGGAATCAATGAGAATTGATCCAATTTGTAGAACACAATTCTAATATTGATAGTAGTTTATATTCATTTGCTTCACCCTAATCTTTTATTAATGCTCATTTGCAAAATGCTGTTCATGCTATTTCCTTCCAGTTTTGTACCCCCAAGCTGCTGATGATAATGAAATTTAGAGAAACATAACAAGAAATAATGAAGTTATAAATTTTGGAATTAAATATGGCAGCAGTTACTATTTTTTGTAGGCAGACACTTTTCAGTAGGTGACTTTAATTTCAGATAAACAAAGACCGGTGTAGAAAGTCAGACACATGAAATTCTTACAGAAGTAAGAAGTTGTGTCTGTTTAGGTGTTTTCAATTTTTCTTTATGTCCACCAGATGGCTGGGACAGGGTGTCAATACTGAATCATATGGGGATTTTTGAGGATGCATCATCAATAAAATGTGCCATCCAGATATATCTCCTGGTTCAAAAGAAGCAATAACTGATGGCATCACTTTCTCTTACCAGTGGGGGAAAAAGTCACTGGTGACTTTTCCATGAAGAGCAGAGCCATGGTTAAAAACATGTTTAATATAATTTTTGAAATTAGGATTATAAAATGCACTTGAACATAAATAGCTGCAAAAATAAGTGTGTCAGTCTGGTTTGAGGTGTTCTAGGAACCAAAAAAATGAATAACGATAGTAAATATTTGCTATTTGGATTTTCTAAAAATTTTGAAGAGCTAAAGATGTAAATTAAAGCATGAGTGGTATGGCCATCCAATAAAACAGAATAACTTAGAGATTTCAGTAGAAATTTCACTGGAAAAAGCTCCTCACATTAATGTAAATTGTCTGTGTTCCCAACCAATTGGTACCTAAAATTGTTCTGAACCTGTATGATTATGCAAAATCCTCTTTATGCTTTGAAGGGGTCATGTGTGCTTGGGCTGACTAAGCCTGAAAACATTCCACCAAAAGCTGGAACACTCAATGCTGGTGAATTAAACACTCTCTTCTCAAGTCCAAGTGGATGTTTGGGGTTTTTTTGTTGTTTATTTTTTAAATGTCTTGCCCATCTTCATGAATGGTGGCTCTGGAAATTTCCATGGAAAGAGGGAATAAGATTTTTTTGTCATGATGAGGGTGTTCCCCCTCTCAGATGAAGAGTGTCTCAAGTGCATCTGCGAAAGAAAACTGTAGTAGCAATTGCTAAGGGGTGGCATCCTCTTCCCAAATAAACTCAGTTGGGACTATATTAAAAAGGGGGGAAATAAAAGAGGGGAACTCCTTTTGACTTCTTCCTGAAGTTTTGCATACATATAGCTAAAAGTATTTTTTCTGTTGAAATTTTTTTTGGGGGAAGGGGTGTGCTGTGTTGGTTTTTGGGTTTGTTTGGTTGGGTTTGTTGCTTGAGGTTGGTTTGTTTTGATTTTTTTCTTACATGATGAATCAACCAATTACTGCCTAAGCATCTTTTTAAAGCTTAAGTTTTATTTCAGTGAAAATGGGCTCTTATTTTTTGAGCAGCTAAGAAAAAATAGAAACCTTGGTTTAAATATTTCTTGTCTGATAAAGAAATTCAACCAAGATGTCCAACCATATTGGAGAGGGTTTTTTTTAAAAAACCTCTCTCTCTGCCACTTCTGTGAAACCTCTTAAGGACTGATTATGACATTTCCTTGAGGGTTGAGGAACCAGGTTCAGCTTCTGCTTTGACTCAGACTGAAAAGAAAGTTCTTCATATATCAGGTGAATTGTTCTTGGGTTTATAGTTCATTTGCTTCACATTTTCTGGCATTCTAACAAGTTCAAAAAGTGTAATGATGTTAAATTGTTTATTATATTTGAGACAGCCAAGCTGAAAATTGCCTGATTCTACAGCATGGTAGTCATAAGAAATACATCATGTCTTAACATTCAGGACTTTTACTAGCCATTCAACAGAGTGCCTTCACAGCAGTCCTACAGTGAAATGTGTTATTTAAGTCAACACTACTTACCTCTGATACGTTTTTACAGTGACTCCCAAGCAAAGCTGGAACTTCTGACAGAGATTAAATTAAGTTCAGCCCAGCACAGAGGGCAACAGCCCGAAATGTAGCACTTATTGTTCAATGAAATGAGTAGAATTCATCATTAGTGAGTAATTTCCAGCCAGACACCAAAATTTTACATTAGTTGGATATACTTTTCAATATCAGGTGGAAAAGTAGCATTTCTCAAACAATGAGAGAGTGAACAATGTCTGTATAGTTTTAGATTGTAAATAACAAATGCATTGTCACTAACAGATATCCTGTAAGTATCAGTAGTGTCAAAAAGAGGTTAATTCCCTCCTTCATTTACTTTTTCTGAGTGATTGGAGACAAGATTTGCAAAGCTAAATAGCTGCAAGTAGCTGTAGCCTGTTTTTAAAGTTGTTAATTTCCTAGCCTGTTTGCCTTATTGAATTCACAGCATTTCTGAATTGGAGACTGATCCTGTTGAAACTCCTAAGCGAGCTTTGCTAGGGGCATTAGCATGTGGTTGTGAGACACTGTGAGGAGGATGGCTTACTGCTTGGAATACCATATCTGAGGGGCTATCTTGGGTACAAAAGTCCGATTTGTTGTGCAATTACGTTTTGCACATGACAAAAAACATTACAGTGACACACAGAACACTTCCAGTAGCTCTCAGTGCGTCTTCTTCCTCCTCAATCATTTGGAGTAGTGTGTGGTTAAATCTCCTAGAATGCAATCAGTCTCTCAGAATGATGATCAGCAGCTTCGTTGGTTAAATTTGGTCTGAGTTTCCTGTAGTGGATTATAAGCCTTTGCAGTAAAATAGGTAGGCACAGCCTCTGCCACTTAAATTAGTAAAAAGTCCTGTCCTTCTGTCCTTTACTGCAGTAATTTAAAACTTTGACCCAATCAACCCCTGAATGCAAATGAGTGAGCAGTCTGGAGAAACAGAGTGTTGATCCAGTCAATCTACAGCCATTTTCAGAGCAGATTTTAAAGATGTACATGACATTGGCCATTAGTGAGCCAGCAAAGATGAATGGGCCAATAAACGAACATATTTCACTTCTTTCATCTGCCAAGATGAAACATCATCCTGGTGTTCGGCTGCTTTTTGTTGTTTGGTCTTTTATTTTCTTAATTTGCACAACAGTATTTTGAAAGGCATGCTATCAATCCTTTAATTGGCTTTTCTAAAGAAATATTTTTTTCCAATAAGTCCCCTTGATGGGTTGGTCTTGAGGATTTTGGTCTTCTTAATATTTTTCCTTTGTAACTCATTAAAAAGATTTTGATTTTTAAAGAGACTGTCTCTAAGATTGTTTAGAAAACAAATGGAGAAATGAATGTTTGGCACTGCATTTTAAAAATGAGAGTGACTGAGCCAGTAAAATTAAGCATCCAGGAAAAGGAAGTCCACTTATGCTTTTTTTCCCTAGTTTTGTTTCATATACAGTTTCTTTAGGTATTTTGTGAAAGTTCAGAGTAATTTTTAGCAGTGTGGATTTTGTTGAAAATGAACAGTTATTTTCCATCATTATAGAAGTCCAGAATATGTCTGAGAGAGCAAAACATGTCTTTGCAATAATTAATAAATTATCTGACACCTGTCAACAGAGGAAAAAAAGGAAAAAAGCAGCCTATTGTTGTGGCAGTGTTATTTTTGCAAAGACATTTGCTTCTTGAAATTTTCTTCTGGACAAAATACTGATGTCTCTTTTTAGGTATTATCTGTTGGACAGTGCACTATCAAAAGTAAACTAAAATAAAATTTAAGTTTAATGAACATTTTTACATTGAGGGTAAAAAGGTGCAGTGATATTGTCAACAAATTCCTTTGGGTTGTGCTGTTTTGTTTGCAGAGCAACTGGGATTTGATTTGTTGTTGTGGGTGTTTTTTGTTTGTTTTGAATTATTTAGTTCATCATTATGAGTTATATTCATGCTGCTTTGTGGTGTTTTGATCAGGACTTTATCTCAGGGTCTCAAAACGTGTTCATTTATGCGCTTAGCTGACCAGCTGCCTTCCCTTTTTTCCTTTTTCCAATGTGACATGAAAATGGAGTGATCCTTGCAAGGATCTTTTAGCGGAAAACGCATCTTAGCCCGTGCGATGCTAAACTGTTGCCTTTTCATGGAGGGCTCTACCCTTTCCCCCTGCCCCATCTCCCAGCAGAGGTAGAGCAGCCCCCTCGGTGCTCGCCAAGCTCCAGTTGTCCCCCCCGCCTCCTCCCCACAAAGAGGTGAAGTCCCCTGGGTCTGTAATTGCCAGGAGATGAAGCGATGATGGGGAGAGATCACAGTCAATAGCTTTGATTAACAATAAGGTGGAAAATTAGCAATGCTAGCAGTCAGCTCCCCTGCCTTCCCGTCCCCATATGCTCCCTGCAGCCTGCGCTGGCCGGGTAGCAGGGTGGCCACTGTGCCTGGAGGGCTGCAGAGCGACGCTGGCAGTGGGCAGAGGGGGACAGCGGGCAGCTTTTGGGGGACCCTGGACGATGCTCCCGGCCGCGTCTCTCCGAGCTCCGCCACGCAGGCGAGGGAAGGACGAGGTGTGCCGGGTGCTGGCACTGTGGCTCTTGCTGTCATGTGTGGATTTAATTGTGTCTGGACGTGTTGTGATCAAAATGGCAACTACTGTTACTCCTGTGACCCCATCAGCAGCTCTGATGTTGTTTCCGACAGACTCCGAAGACCTAGAGAGGGGGAACGACAGCGGGACACCACTCCCCACCTCTGATAACGGCGACAATTCGCTGGGCTACACAGGTAGAGTGCACCTTTCCAAAATATTCCTGACTGCCTCCTTCTGACACTTTCCACCTGCATCTGCCATTGCCACCTGTACACGTTCCTTTAACCATCTTTGCTAGCTGGCTCTCTTTCACCATCACTTTTAGAAGTTCAACGTTGTTAGTACTGTTAGGAAATATTATTGTGTCTTTTAATTAACCAAGATGAGTGTCCTTGTGTGTGTGTGTTAGTACATGTCAATGATTTAAATGTTTAGATTTGCCTTGTTGAGACAATGCACACATTATTTTCCTTTGAATTGTATATATTAGTGCATGAGGCAATGTATCATCTCAAAGAAATTTTTCCAAAGACCAAGGGGATTTTTCCATATGTTTATTTGGGGAAATTTTTTTGCTTTGTTTCTGTTATAAACAAAAGTAAAATACATTGCAGCAGGGAAGAAAACCCAATGAGACTAAACTGTGATTGGAGAAGAGTGTGTTTCTTTGACTTCTGCTTTGCATAAACTACAGAAATGTGTCTCTACGCCAAATAAGAAAAGCCACAGAATAAGCAGCACCATACAGCAGTGATCTCTGAGGAATCCAATCCTGTAAGTCCTCTGCAGCCTGAAATGTTACCCAGCTCCAGGAGTCACTGACCACAGCGCAGCCTCAGCTGCAGTCACGGGCTTTCATGAACTACTGGTGGTCCAGTGTGACTCAGATATTCTGAACTAAGACAGTCTTGCACGGTACAAGAAGAAGATAGGCAGGTACAAAAGAGAGAGGCAGAGCAATTTCTTGTCTATTCATAAAACTTCAGGTCTTGTTATATGCCACTTACTGTGATTGCAGCTTTCATCACCTGCCCCTTACAATCATCTCTGCATGTGGTTTAAAACCTTGACACATAATTTTATTTCAGTTTAATTTATTTTTTCTAGAAAGGTAAAAAAAAAGTGAAGCAATACAAATTTCCCCTCAGTAAAGATAAATGCCTTTCGAGGAAAACATAGCGTGAATCCTGCTGCACGTGGATTATTTAGACTTTTCTACATTCTAAATATTCCTATTAATTTTGATCTAAATTCTTCCCCTTGCATGCTCCAAGTTTGTCACATGTACATTTCTGATGCATATTGGATCATCATATTCACAAAATATAGCTTAAAGAATGTGGTTTTTTTTCCTTACTGTATGTTAGTAACCTTTGCTTTCATAGAACAGGGATGGCTATCATGACCCCTGGTTCTTGTGTTTTAACAGCCACTAATTTACTTGGAACAGAGAGCCTTTTAATAATAAACTGGCTTAGTTTTACCTGGAGAAGAGCAGTTGGTCCCCCTCCAGCCTCCTGCTCCACCATCCCTGGTCTAGGGCTGGAGCTCTACAGGCAGATTCCTGCACCTGGCAGCCTCTCACCTGCCCACAAGGTGGGAGAAGGGCCCTGTATATGCCCTAAAAGCCCCCTTAGGCACAAGAGCAAGAGGGATGAGAATTTAGAGGGAGACCCCACCATTTTTTCCACTGGAGTGAGGCTGGAGGCTTGAGGCAGGGCCCCCTCCCATGGCAAGAGCACTGGGTGGGTGGTGGCAGGCAGAGGGTGCAAGGGCTGCAGGCAGTCCTGTTCCAGTGCTTAAGGCAAAAAAGGCAGTGTTTAAGACAGTACCTCCACTCTGAGCCTGGGGGCTCGGGACAATGTCCCAAATAACACCAAGTGAAGGAAAGAACAAGTTTTTCATGCTTAAAGATTTAATTATCCAGTATTTTTTCTCCACTCTGTAGTAGTCATCAGTAGCACTATGTGTGGTTTATATGGAGAAGACCTGAGGTATTTATTAAAATAGGTGAAACAGGTTTCTGTAGTATTCAGTAAGAGATTTAAAAAATAATATTCATTGGAATGCAACTTGATAGGTAAAGTTGCCTTTTTTTTTTTCTCTTAATTGTGGCCTCATTCGTACCGGCCTAATATGGAATTCATGGATTTTACAGAAATATTCTTAGATCATTTTTGTTCTCTCTTGCCTTTAGAATTCTATTCTCCACAAGGAGAACCATTCCAGAAGCTTGTTTGCACTGAAAATTCTTTGAGTCTTTCCTAAAATCACTTGGGTTAAGTCCAGGATGCCTGGACCCAGGGGTAAAATAAAGAACAGTTTATTTTTCTGTTTTCTGTCAATCTTCAGGCACCACCTGAAGATTGGACAAAACTCGTGCAAGCTGATAACTGCTGTCATACCATAGGACTGTACTTTTCTGCTCACACTGAGAGCACTGACACTTCTGCAGGGCACATCTTCCTCCCATTCTGTGTAAGTTTAGCTGCAAGCCATAGAAGAAAAGCATTCGTTTGTATGGGACATTTCAGGATTAAAGATTATAACTTTTTCCTACATCTTTTTCTTTCCCTAGATGTTTTTCATGGTGAATATATGCAGCTGCTTTGTACTGTTTTCAAGTGCATGTACATAACTCGTAAGGAGGGTTTCAGTTTGTTCTCCTAAAGCCCCCTTTATCACTATCATTTATTCTCCTAAATCTGGAGATTTTTTCCTATCTATTTAGGTTTTGTTATCTCCACTGTGGATGTGAACACTTGAAAAGTAAGCTCATGACAAACAGCAAAAAAATCAATTTCAGGGCAGCAAGAGGACATAATAACTCAAAATATTTCAGATAAATTTGAAGTTGTTAATACATTTCAAGATTATTACAAAAGGGAAATTATGAACTTCTATTTGATTCCTCATGACTCTTGGTACGTTATAAGACTGAACTCTAGATTTTTTTTTAATCATTACGGTAAAGTGACATCCAGTGGATGTTACACTTTTTATAGATCATCAGGATTTTATAATAAAACCAATTATTAATAGTTATTAACTGTAGACACAACTGGAGAAGCTTTATATGAATCTATATTAAAGATAATTGCTTTCAAAGGGCATTTGCAATGTGTATAGGCAGAGGCTGAATAAACCACAGAATCAAGAAAAGAAGTTCAGCCACTGAGGATTGTGCAATATTCATGACACTGGTATTAGACTGTTCAGAAGGAGTTTATAAGAAGGTTTTTTTTTCTTGCATACTTAATACCAGAGAAATACTGAAGAATAAAATAATCTCTAAAAGCTGATGTGACCTCACAGGCAGCATAAATGCTAGATGTAGCTGGATTGATTCAGCAGAGAATTCAGGGTTAAAAAAGTTTTAACTGTGACTCTGTCAGCTTAAAGAAATGAGGCTGGAAGATTACCTTGTCTGCAACTCCACAAAACATCAGTTCTACAGTGTCAAGGCCAGATTGGAAAATAAATGCATGTTAACATGTCTAACAGCAAAAATCTAAATAGCTATTCAAACCATATGCATAAAGAACAGGCCAAATCACAGTGAGATTCAATAGGATAAGAGAATGTGAGTTAGATATTTTGTGTTATATTTAATTTGTCCTGAGGAAGACACCCAAAGTAGCCTTCTGAAATGCTTCATGAGCATGCTTGTTTCTCTTTCTACAGACTTTAAGGGGACTTCAGATGACTAGCAATGATGTAGATACTTAAAAATAATTCCAAGTAATTTCACATCCCCATCATCTTTGATCTAAGTTCAGAAAGGAGAACCAGGTGATAGGAGTGAGAGAATATAATGAAATTTAATTTGATCACCAAAGGAAGAAAGGGGAATGAAAGATGCAAGTAGGAATTCAGTTCTTTGTCAGGTTTAGGCTGTGGAAATGTCAGACCAAGCTATTGTTTGGACAGTTATTATAGTGGGGAAAGAAGCCCTAAAGTTACCCATCATTGATTTTTTTTTTTTTTTT
>WAAG01004211.1:11478-22479 GCA_013390105.1 Tichodroma muraria
AGTATGGAGATAATCCATAATTTTAAATATCATATATGATACAAAATATATTTTGCATTCTTATTCTATTCATTAGCCTGTTAGCTTTTTAACTTGTCTCGAGTAGCACCAATAACATTTCAATGCTCTTTGTCACTCCTTGAGTTCCAGGTTCTTATGAATTTTTATAATTATTACAATATTATTTGTAGTAAAATTAATTTGATAAATTTTGTTGGATAATTTGCTTTTCACACAATAGTTTTTAAAGCAGCTTGTAATTTTACAAAAGAATTTATCTGTAGTAATGAATCTTTAATAATTTCTTGAAACCTGTTGTAATTTCATTGGTATTTTACAAAATACATTCACCTATGATTTTGTGACTCCTTATTTATTCATACTGCTGTGTGAACAATCACTGATACACTGTTATTTTCTCAGGTGAGAGACTTTGATAATAAACAAGAGCAAAAAGTGGTAAGTGTAATTCTGAAGAGAGAGAAGGAATTTGTGTCGTAGAGGAAGGCCAGCAAGGTTACAGATGCATTTGGGTTTTAAAAGAATTACCTTTATTTGTCAGATCTTTCCTCATTACGAACAAAATAGTCTACTATGACCTGATACCTGGTTGTTTTTCTTTCCCTTATTATTGCCACTTGGTAGGTTTCCAGGGTTTAATTGATAGCAATTGCTAGAAAATCTCTCTGTTTGAAACCAGATATTCATATAACCTTTCTCAAAGCCTGTTTGATAAATTTAAGGAAAATGGTAAAATGATCCTGGAGGCCAGTACTGCACACTTGTAACAAGGCGTTACCTGCATGGCAGTGATGTGAGTGATGCCAGTCACAGCTGAATTCCAGGGATGTGTGCCACATCAGAGCTAGTGATGAGCTAGTATTTGTTACCCACCTGGAATCAATTCCAATACTTTCCAAGCTGCTTTACAGTTTAACACACTGTACATAAAAGTTCAGATTCTTGAGGTAAAATGAGGAACTCACGTGCACTTTGGGAGTTTAAATCCAGTGTGGGAGAGCACTGCCAATAATGACACTCAGGCCTGATCCTAAAAGCAAAGAAAACTGAATATTCTGTCCCTGGATATGTCCATCTGCGTAAGCCTTGGCACTTTCATGCTGTACTGCTCCCCTCCTTTCTCCTTCTTAATTAGGCCTATCTGGGAGGCATAAAAGAAGAGTTTCCTTGCTTAAAGTGCTTGAGTACCCAGCCAAGCCTCTGACCCCACCACATCTACACAGATGAGGAAGAACTTTTCTACCTTTTCCTGTCATAGCTTCACCACAGTTTTGTTGGCTGGAGGCTGTCCTGTTGCAGAGGATCCTGTTTTGTTAGAAAGCAGATGAAGGTGGATGTATAGAGGAGTGATTACGAAAGTCATGTAGAAGGCAGTACTGTTTCCCTCTTTGTGTTGAAGGAATGTTTGTTTTACACAAAGGGAAATAGCTTAACAAGAAGACTGAGAGCTTCCAGCTCCAGAATACTTTTGTTCGTTGATGAAGGCATTCTTCATGTGGATGGGAGGCATGGATTACTGTCCCTCGGGCAGAGAGTAGGGGAACTTAACTCAGTGCTGTTAATGCTCCAATCACTCAGGAGCTGGTCCCAAAGGGTGTCAAGATTCTCAAGTATCTGAGCTAAATTTAATACCTATAAGAGGAGAAAAGACACCACCATGGACTAGGACTTTCTGTTTTTCTGATAAATGGTGTTGAAATCATTGCCTACAGAAGAAGCAGGTTGAGAGATTGTGGGTGATTGAAATGTCAGTCTTCCTAAGTCCACAATTATTCTGGAATTTAATGCTAACCTTTTTACTCTTTTCCTTCTTTTAAGAGGCACATAAGATTTGACAATGTGGTTTGGACCCATCTTCATCTCTACCTTTGACTCATTGCCATTTTTAATAGGTGTTAAATATACAGACTGAAGAAAAATTCTTGTGTAATACATCCCAGTTACCTGTTCTAGTTCACTTCCACTTATTTTCCACAAACAGGGCTGTAAACTTGTTTAGCCTTTCACCTTTTTTTCTCTATGACCATGTTGGTCTACAGAAGGTACATTGAAACTGAAGAGGGGAACCGTGGGAAACTCCCATTTGTTATTTAATTATAAACTTGACATTACACATCATACAAAATTAAAATCTCCAGATTGTTCTTGCCCCAGTTATTTTGAGAACATTCTCTTCAGGGTTTTAGCAGCCCTTTGCCATAGATGGCACAAAAGCATGCTCTTTCCAGCTGATGAAATTTGTTCATTTTTGACCGTGGCCTTCATTTTATTTATCACCTCACTCTAGTAGAAAGTCACCACTTCTAGTTGGCTGAGTTTTAGAGAAGGCACTGTGTGCAGGATTGTTTCACATTTGAAATATGGCTGTACAGACATGTAACAGTCCAGGACAGGATGAGGCATAGCTACCCAGTTATCCTCCAATCTTACATTTATAGAATCATAGAATGGCTTGGTTTGGAAGGGACCTTTATCATCCAGTTCCAAGCCCCTGCCATGGGCAGGGACAGCTGCCACTAGACCAGGTTGCTCAGAGCCCCATGCAAGTTCGAGTCTGGTGTCGAACAGTGCCAGGCATGGGGTATCACATCTTCTCTGTGCAGCTGGTCCTAGTTCCTCACCACCCTCACATTTGCTATGGTTAACTCTAGGGCAACCCTAGTTCAAGCACTGGGAGGTGTCACCTCCAGAGGAAGCAAAAAGTAAGGTAAGGATGGAACTACTGGGACAATATTTGACACTGGTAGGAGTGTGATTTCCCATTATATAATTGCAGTTATAAAAAGTGCTAACACTGCAAACTGCCATAATTTAGTTTCTACTAAATTGACCTTCTTTTTGGACTTTGCCAGAAGGCTTGATTCATTAAAGCTCATTGAGTTATTAGAGATATTTGGTTGAAAATTACTCCAGGAATAAAAAGCAGTCATGGCAGGCTGAATCATAACTTCAGAAGTGAACCTTAGTAACTCAGAGGAGATAATGTTGACTCAGATTTCAGCCCACTTCTATCCATAACTGTGCATGTTAAACTTCTGTGTTGTAGGAAGTAGAAATATCTTGTCTTTTTTTCATTTCTTTAAATATGAGGATATTTTTGATACCTAAACTATTTTCTCTTCCTACCTAAAGTAAGTTTTGACTTCAGTAATTTACCATAAACTGAGAATAATTCCTTGTACTTTCTTAAATCATTAGACTCAAAGATTGCTTTACAAGAATGATTCCTTTTAAGCTTTCATAAACATTTACTCTAGCATCTCACTTAAAAACATCTAGGCATTCTATTATATCAGTGCATGCAGCTCTGTGTTCTTATTAAATCAAGTGTGTCATCTTGTGCTCCTGCCACCTTAGAGACACGGGAGGCAGTGTTCCAGAATTATCAAGGGACATAAGAATATGGCCATTATATTTTATACAGCATGATAAATGATTAATATTTGTAAATTAATGCATTTAAATTGTATGTGCATGAGACACTCAAAGCCTTGCAAATATATTTGAGAGACTCACTTGAAAAAACATACACCTGACAACTTCTCTTTTCCTATTGGATTCTATTTGGGCTAGTCAAGTGAAAAAGCAAGAGTGGCATGTAAGAATCATAATACACAAGGTACAGAGTATTTCTGAGCAATTATAACATGCCTAAGAAGGTGTTGCAAGGCATAAGGCTGAAAGGCCAAATGACTTCACCCACTTGAGAAATGCAATAATTCCCTGGAAATGCACCGCCTGGAGTATATTATTACTGTTATGAAATAGAATTCATGAATAGAAAGAAGAAAAATGGTGAGGAGAGGGACAGGCATCCATGCATGTACTGGCTAGTATTAAAGTGGGTATGACATCAGTCACAGCCAATCAAACAGGCTCAGTAATGTCCAAAGTACTGCAGACATTTCATAATTAAGTAATAAGACATGACAGGGCATGAATTGTGTAGTATTAATTCTCGCCGAGTGTGTTGTCAGAAGCCAAGAGGATGAGGGCTGGGTGCCATCGGTCCAGCCAACTGTGAATTAATCCTTTCCCATTCTCACAATGGAACCTCTTATTGTGTTTTTATGAAATGCTAATTTTTAAAATATTTATATTGTTAATTAAGTGATGAGCTTCTAAGCCATGATGGCAATCAGCACAATTCTTTCCATAATTCTGAGCAGTGAATTGTGCTATGTGCTGCTCCTTACTCGCATCCCCACCCTCAGTCAAACCAGCTGTTTTCTATTGTCCGTTTGCTAATGTATTCTAATATCCTGCCCCCTAATGCCTACTCTCATATTTGCATTCATTTGCATATAAGAAGCATCTAGATATGCCAGTAATGCTTAGTGAAGTCCTTTGAGTATATAAAGTGCTATGGAAGTGCTAAATACAGCTTTTGTTTACTATTCATAGAAAACACTGATGTAGTGGGGGGTATTGTGGATGTCCCTTGTCACTCAGAACTTTGTTCCATGCATTGTGATTGGGAGCAGTGGGTTTTAAAACTAAAAATAATGCTTTTGGATTTTGTGCATTTGTAAAATTAGGACAACTATTTTTCTTTGTTATTGCGTGACTCCCAGTCAGATCCCACTTACTCAGGTTATCCACTTTCTATAAGATTTTATGTGGTACACTACAACGCTCTTTAATTTAGTATAAACCATTTTCTTTGATGATCTGAGACTGGCTTGGTACTTAGTGCTGGTGTTTTAAATCTCCAGTAAATGTTGTTGCTTCAATCTCAATAGGAGCTACTTCACACTTTCTAGGCTCATGGAATCTGCATTACTGAACAGACTGCAGAAGATTTATCACCAGAGGCATCCTGAAAAGTACATCATGTTTTCCTATATAAAATCACAAAGGAAGATGCCTAGGCAAGCAAGAAAATCCACCTGGATATTTGTCTGTGATTGCTGTTCTGCTATTATAGTTAGAAAGGCTCAGTAACATATAGAAGTCCCCGAAGTGCTACTGAAGTGACAGAGATGGTTGTATGACATTCATGTGTGGGGCAGGGTGTTAATGTGACCTACCAAATGTCCACATCAGAACTGTCAGGGCCAGAGAATACTGACAGTGAGAATGTTTGAACTTCTGCAGAGGAATTGCAGAGATGAATGCCAAGACACTTATTTTGTAGATCAACATGAAGATCGAAATGTCTAAGTAATATCACTGGGATAGGCATGAAAATCCTGCCCTGGCTAGAAGATAAATAACATGCGTTTCTGACCCCAATATCAGTTACTATATTTTGTGAGCAAAGATATGAAAAACTTTCCTTGGTAAACATTAAGCAAGCACACACTATTAAAAAATGTTGGTAGAAATCACACTTCTACATGTAATTTCTTCCCAAGTCTTTCATAAATTTAACTTGTCTCTGATGGTCTGTTGTTTTTGGAGAGAAAAATTACTTCACGTAGTAACTCAAACACATAATTGAAACTTGAAACAACTAAAAGGATCACCCATATTTGAAACTGCCACTGTAACCACAGGCAGAAAACCCATAATTACCAGGACTGAGATTGTTATTCATTATTGCCATCGTCCTAGGATTTGAGCCAGATCATTTATCAGTGGTGTTCCTGCAAATGAAAGAAAAAATTCCTCTTATTGTATGGTGTAATCATGCACTTGACATTCAGCACTTGGGTCCTAGCATTTTATAAAGTCTAGGTTCATTTAGAAAAATGAATAATCTAGAAAATGTTTTCTTTTTCAACTACACACACACATATTAAACTTTTTTCCAAAATCAAAAGATGATTCAAATTTTAAAAGTGTTTAATTCTGAAGTTAATTCTGGAGGGCACTGAGAGATATCCTTGAAGTAAGGAACACAGAAATGGCCAGGTAGCAGTTCAATAGTGCATCATATTGAAAATTATATCCTACAGTGAATATAAATGTATATACAGGTGAATATACAACCCAAAAGAGATATGTACAATGTTATTAAGATATATTACACTAAATTATTTGAGCAGCTCTTCTCAAACCACCAATTTTCTGGACCCACCTTCATCCAGTCACTTTGCAAGGACATGTAGCAGTTTTGTCTCGAAGCAGAAAGTTGTGAATCAAGGCAGTGCGACATTTCTCTGTAAAAGGAAGCAAAATATTTCTTCTCAATATTGGGTGGTGTGGACTCTCCCTGCATCTGGATGGTGCCTACTGGTCCCCTTCTCTAATGTGTTTTTTAGTATGCCTTTTGTGACTAAGGCTTGAGCACACTGCCAGTGCAGTGTCATTCTGATCCAAACGTTTTAATTTCCATCATTTACCCCTCTGGGCAAATGAAGCCAGTCTGAAGCCTTGGCATCTGGAATAGTGGACACAAGTTATATTTTAACAGTGAATTATTTTATGTGTGGCATCAAGATACTCTAAACAAATAAATAAAATCAAGAAATTTTTATATATACATGAGATCAGAGTTCCAGACTAATGTGTATTTACTGGATATACACTTTGTTTTGCTCTATGGTTCCTCAGTCCTTTAAACTTCCCTTGCCTTGCTTTTCATCAGACCTTCTGGGAAGGTAAATGACTGTTAAGGAACAGAGCACTATTTATTTGGTTTTGGTTTTTTTGTTATAGATTTGCACTAAGTTGAATGGTTATCAAACAGCATCTGATTTAGCTTACTATCAAGTGCTTGATAACCTTTTACTATTCCTGTGGAAGCACTGCTTTAGAAACATCTTTCTGTTCAGTTTCTTCTTTATCAGAACACAAAGTAAATATTTTCCTCTCCTTAGTGATTCTTGCACTTCCAATTCACAGCTCAAGTCTGTTTCCCATATGTGGGTATTTAGTGCCACTTAAAACACACTTGGTTTCAGCTTCCTAGGGAATGATTCAAAAGCCTAAACATAGGTGCCTAATACCATTTAAATGCCTGAGGATATCCTGCCTGGCATCCTGCTGCAGCTTCAGCAGGGTTCTGGTCTCCCACAGATCTTGTGTTGTCTCTCTCAGGCTCATGCAGAGGCTGTGAATACCCCAGGATGTTTAAAACTGCACGGAATGGCAGTGCCGAGGCACCTGCGCTGCTCCTCCTCTGCTCCCTGCTCTCCGCATCCATTCCTGGAGCAAGCAGCACGGGTCTGTGCTCACGTTTCTGTACCTCTAAATGCCCCATGTAGGGGCAAGCCACGAATGATCAGGAGCGTTTGAATAGTCATGAATATTTACAGCGTTCTACCCATCGTACAATAAAACATGGAGCCTCATATTCTCATTTCTTAAACAATCAAAACATACTTGCAGATCAAATTTAATGCATATATTTTTTCCGTTTGAATACATCGTGATTAAAAGTTCATGACCTTGATTATATTATGCAATTTGAAAAATCACCAACAATGTCCATGGTGATTAAATATTCCACTTTGTAATTATTTTGTAACTTTTGTTCTGCTCTTTGCTCACTCCAAAAATTATCATAAAATTTTGAAAGATGTCCTCAGTGCAGAATATGTCCATAAAATATTAAATATTCAATTTTCCTCTATCATGGCTTGAAAAATTCATAATTACATGATGATCCACATAATAACTCATTCTGAAAAGTCATATATGGCACTCCCCCTGTGACTGAGTTAATAATTTACTGCTGTGTGGGATTTTCACTCTGCACTGTTAGTCTTGGGAACATTTATTAAGCAAATGTTCATTTGCAAAGATCAGAATGTGAATGAAGAGGGTAAGAATTTAATGAGGAGTGACAGACAGGTGAACTGATTCCATATAGTTCTTTACTACAGGAGAAAGCAGATAGCTTTATCTTTCATAGCCTCGATAGACACATGAAATGAAATATAGAAGACAGGGGCAAAAGGAAAAAAAAGGTACTTTCCTAGAAGGGCCAATGGAAGGATAAATCAGTGGAACTCGTGAACGTGATTCAGACCAGCTGAAATGGCTGATCTTAGTTTATGCCTTTGGACTTAACATAGAAGCAATATTTAGACTTTTTATTTTTAAGATATTTGCCCATTTTTTCAATAGAATACTTCTAGCATTTAAAAAAAAAAAAAGAACAAGACAAGTTTAAATTTTGGCTTCAAAATGCATTCTAGTTTATGGCTAACCTTTATAATTTTCATATGTAAGAAAGACAACCAATATAATATGAGGTGTCACAACTTCGTCTACATTTTTTTTCCAGTGAATAATGAAAATATTTGTTACACATTAATTGTGTAGCTTGTTTCTGTGATTTTTGGGTGTTGTCTCATCAAACCTAGGTTAAATAATGTCCATCCTGGGGTTTATTTGCAAAATAAATTCAAGAAAAACAATGAAATGTCACAGAAAGATTTTATAATCGATTCAGAGTTCAGTTTTGCAAAATACTGAGCATGCTGTTCCTGATACAGCAAAATTTATTCAAGGCTTTTGAAATAATCTCTTGTTTAAAAGCACATGAGTACAAATCTAGTTGTTTTACTAACTAAGGGTCACTTCATTAAATCTGAGATAAACAATACTCAATTTACTGTCACTGGATGTGTAAGAGTATAACATACAACTACACTTCTGAAAGATGCCTAAATATGATTTCCCAAAGGTTAAAATTTGTAATATTTTATACACAGGAAAAAAAAAAATTGATTTGGCACAAAACTGCATTTTCCAGTTGACTTACTTTATTTATTTACTTTAATTCCTATATGGATGTTTTTTTCAGTAAACTTTTCTTCTCCATAAAAGTTTAAATTTATTAAAATATTATTGTTCTCCAGATTCCTGAAATATCATTTTTGAAAAGTGCAACATTTATTTCTAAGATCATTGCCAAGACAACAACAAGTCTCATCAAGATAAGAATTAATTTTTGGGTGTGTTATATTTCTTTTTTTAATTTTTTAGGGGCTGTGGTGAATGATTGTATAGTCAATGATGCACAGTACATTTGTATTTTTGAAAACTGAAATAGTACACTGAAGTACTACTAGTAGATGCAGGGAAGAAAATGATCCAAAACATAATTTTCTGAAAAAAGTGCAAAAATTAATTTTGTTTAAAAGTTACACATTTTGAAAGAGAATTTTCAGTCAGTGTCAGAATCATTTTCCTGTATGTAAAGGCTTCAGCTGAAGATGTTCAGAATTGTTTAGGCATTTGACTTGAATGTAGCTTTTAATTTTCAAAGGTTGGTCCACGGATATGCTGTAAATAGGACAGGACTTTGGCCTACCTTTCTGATGGGGAATACTGACTTCCACCTTTATTAGTGGACAGTTACCTGACAAACTTAAAAATTAACAGACATACACAGGAAAGATTTAGTTCGAAGGGATATCATAAAGGATATCAACAAGGATATCATAAAGGGAGAATGAGATGACATTGAGAACTGAAGGAAAAAAAACAGATAAAATTTAATCACACAGACTAAAGATGTATAAGGAGAATTTTTCCTAGAGCTTATTCACTAAGTATGACAGAGATAGGAAAGACCTAATCACTGATTACAAGAAAAGAAACTCATTTGAACAAAGACAGATGTGTACCATTACAATCAACTGAGAGAAATGGGCAGCACTTTTATGGCATAGTCCATTTCACTCTGAAATAGAAATTTGGCAAGATTAGTGATCCCGTAGTGCCTGTTTCTGTAAATTGACCAGAACAAAACCCTATGTTGCCTACTTAGACGTATCTGTGTGAGAATAATTTCATATGAGGGAGCTACGAGTTGCAAAGATGATGTGGCCATGAAAAAAAGTGCAGTCCTTAGGTATGTCTGTTGTGGTATTCCTCAATACAGATAAAAGGGCGCCAATGGCTTTGTACAAAAGGTAAGTTAAATTTTGTCTGCAGTAGCCTGGGCTGCTTTCATTATTCACTTTCTGGAAAGAGTAAGTTCAAGCTGAAAGAGGTGTAACAGAGAGCAGTATGGCAAATGAATGGGAGTCTACTTTGTATTACTTTTGGGGTCTGTTAGAGCTTAGCAAACAGTTTTTAAACAGAATCATAACATTTCCCAAAAAATATCATCACCCTAATTTCAGCAAAGAAAAAGTGGATGAGAAGGGAGCTAAGAATGTCAGCCCTGCTTGGGGGGACCCCCCACTCCTTGAAATGAGGTCCTGGTGAGAGGTGACTGGTAGTAATGCCAATTCTTTCACTCTGCTCCCAGGTCCAGCTGTCACTGGGTTTGCATCATGTTGTAAGAGCAACATTCCTTCTTTCCCGAACCATGTTACTTCCTAGACAGGGAATCCTAACCTATCCTATGCTGAAGTCCCTCCCTTGTCTTCCAGAGCTTATCCACATTAACAAATAGCTTGTCCTGAATTTATAATCCTCAAAAGTTTCATAGAGAAAGGTGGAAAAAAAACACCAACACATTCAGAAAGAAACAAAATTGGCTAGAAGAGTGTGTAGAAGCTGTACAAAATGATTTTTTTGTGTCATGGACATCAAAAAGTGGGACTAGTAATGGGACTTATTGATCCAAGAGTCCTCATCCAGATCCATTTCTTCAGTATTTGTTTTAAAATTTACTCTTACATATACATATTTTTAAGCATCACTTAAAATGAATAAGACATTGAGGCAGACAAGGTTGTTGCAAGTATCTGAGATTAAAGATCACCAGCATTAAAAAGATCTACAATTTAATTTTCTGATAGCTTTGATTGGTAAATATTTTTAAAAAAAGAAAATAATAGCTTGAATTTTACGTACCTCATCACTTACTTACTTGGAGAGACTTCTCCAGACATAAGCTCTTCTTCATCAAGTCCCTTCTCCTCAGCTGTTTGCACCTAAGAAGAAGGTTAAATCTAACTGAATTTTGTGGTTTATGTATTTCGAAATAATTTTAGTTATTTGCACTAGATATATTTTCAATGCTACATTACTGAAAATAGATTGTCTGTACAGGGCCAGAAGTTGGACCTTGATGATCCCCTGTTGGGTCTCTCCCAAGTCAGGATATGTTATGATTTATTTTTTTTTTTC
>WAAG01004212.1:5628-29308 GCA_013390105.1 Tichodroma muraria
AAAAAAAAAAAATTAAACTAGTTGCAGTGTTGTCTGCTGCAAAATTGATGGCAGTAAAATGGTCTGCCTCAATTTTGATCTTGTCATACTGCTAAAATGCATGGTACCAGGACTTGAATCTCTGGTAATTCACTTGTACTATACATATTGACTCTAGTGCTTAACTTTTTCTTTTTCATGTATGATTTTAATTAACCCTTAGTCTGATCCAACAAGCCTGTCTGTCATACAGAGATGAAAGGGCTAAAATTTTAATCGCCTGAGCCTCAATTTGTTCCTTCAAATGCCTCTGAAAACATGATAGTTTAAAAATGTAATTTTTAAAGAGACTCAATATTCTACAACCTCTGAAAGCTTAGGAGAATTTACCAAATAAACAGATAGACTATAATCTCAGTAAAACTGGTAGTAATTTGGAAGCCAAAAGATGGAACAATCCAGAACTAAATGACAATTTTGACACTTCAGCTTTGTTTCTTCTTTCTAAACTGAAGTGATGCTATGGCCCCACAGAGGAATTTAAACATGTCTCTGTGCCTATCAGATCCCTCCTGCAGCATCAAAGGAACAATTTTGACACCTAATGTAATTGAACAAACAGTTCAATAAAATCTGCAATTGGTTTGAAGTCATTCTGATTAAACCTTAGGTCGATAGCACTTTATAGCTTACTATGTTTTTGGGACACATGAAATCCTGCAGGACAGGTTTTCTACCTGTCTAAACTTCTTCATCTCTATTCTCCATGTGTGATTAATCATTTAACTGGACATAAAACCATTTGCAGAGGTCTCAGAAAAAGCTATACTGATCCACTGTTGGTCTTCTAGAGTCACAATAGTTTAAATGGTGAACAGAACCTGAGGCTGAATTTGGACACCTCAAGCCCCCTCTCAATCAGCTTTGACCTCAGTCCTAAGGCACCCAAGTCCACTTGTATTTAGCATCCCTCTGCACCTCCATTGCCTTTGTCCTGATTGCACAGAATTTTGTCATTCATTTTGACTTTCATTTTAATACTCTTTTCCTTCCACAGGAGTCAGAAAAGCCTCAACCTTTATTACATGGGTGAAAAGAAGAACAGGACCTAGCACCGTTTTAATCAACTCCACTGATCAGGCTGAAGCCATCATAAAAGCTGATGATTTAGCAGTGATTGGCTTCTTTAGGGTAATTATCTGGGAAGCTCAAAAGGCTGGTTTCTGTTCCAGCTTTGGGACATATTGCTTGCTATCACCACCAAATCCCACACATCCAAAAGACCTAGCACTCACCAGAAAAACCCAGGCCCTCAGTTTTCTCTACATTTGAAAAAAAAAAAATTAACTGTCTCTACCTATTTTTTTCTAGATAAGCAGCACAGGCAGAAATAAGAAAATCTTGCACAGCACATTTCCTTAATCAGTACCTGGGCACACAGAGACCCTGAGAACTGCTTCTGGGAGGAGGATGCTCTAGCAGTGTTTGCTCAGCTCTGGCTGGTCACAGCAGTGTTTCCTGCATCCTCAGAGAAAGGGCTTCTGCCAAACTCTTCCAAATTTTCCTGGTGTGAAGAAGGCCAAACCAGCATGGATAGGAAGTCATAAAATATTACCACTGTACATGATCCAACACGTCTTGTCCTTTCTCAAGCAAATTCTAGCTTCCAGAGCAGAATGAGGTTCTCAGGATTGGGGCCAAATTCTAGTGATCAACAGTCAATAGATATGCTGTCGGAGTGAGTAGAACAAGAGCAGTTTTTACCTGCTTTTTCAATGTGTCCTTGAAATCTTTAATATCTGGAAATTCAATCAAGAATTTTCTCTAACTAAAGAGACTTTTATTCTGATATCTCTTTGCCCAGTTAAAAGCACGTCTGGACTCCTACCTGAATTGATAATATACCAAATGTAGAGCACATTGGCTACAGTAGATAGTCCAAGTTTTGTGGATATGGAAAACAGGATTCATTACCAAAATGCCCCATAGTAACGAAGCTGGTGAGCACATAGAGCATAACAGGACAAACTGTGAAAATGCTCAGTGCCCAGAACTTTACTTTGCAGCAATCTGCTTGCAGACATTTAGGAAGGAAGGCAGTTTTCCAGTGCTGAGGGAAATTGAGAAGCTCTTTCTATCACAGTGATGCCAGAGAGTTCCCTGAACCATGCCGATAGCAGATATTGCCTGCAGATGTGTTTGACTGGACACTGCTTTCACTCGGGGGCTGAAATGACAATAGATGAGCATGAGCTAGGGGATGTCAGAAATTCATTGGGTGGAAGCCAACAAAACAGTGTCCAAGCAAATAAAGAACCATATTTGGCCTTCTATTACTCACAGATTGCTCACAGATATGAGTGCCAGAATGTGTTGGAAGGTCTCAGTTTATAAATTACTATTTATCTAGCATGAAATAATGATTAGATCAAATCTGGAAGTTCTGTTGCCTTTCATCCTGCTTATTTACTATTAGTTTGGGGGTGGGCAGCACAGTGACTATTTGACAGAAACAGGAGCCGAGGTCCCTGCCTTGAAGAGCACTCAGTCAAAAGCCCCAAATGTGCCAGTCACTCCTCCTGTGAGCAGAGAGCCATCGCCTGTAATCCCTCACTTCCTGCCGTCTGTGCAGGGGGAGAAGCTGCTGGCTGATCCCTCCCCATCTGCAGAAGGCTTTGCAGAGAGTGGGAGTGCCAGGGGAGAGCAGAGAGGATGAGATCAGTGCAGGGAGGACAGAGGGGACCCCACACCATCCCTGCTAAGCCAGGCCAGCCAACACAAGCTGAGGAACAGCACTCCTAGGACCCCCCCCTTAGATGTAATCCTGGAAAGCATTATCCACTTTACAAACAGCATTTATCCACTTTACAATTACACTTGGCTCACAAGCTTTTAGGGGCCTGCTTCACCTGGAGCTCTAACTCCTACACATCTTAGCAGAATGTAGGGCAAAGTCTTAATAAATACTCTTTCTGGGACTAGGAACTTCACAATGACAGTGTGGAAGTTTTCTGTGAGACAGCAAGAGATGTGCCAGAGATGCCTTTTGGGATGACAGCCAGTGAGGATGTCTGTGCTAACTACGGCATCCAAAGGAACTCTGTTGTTGTGTTTAAAGAGGTAGGAGTACGAAAGTCTAGCAGGTAAGGTGTCGTGACAGCTGTGGGCTATGGAAAGGCAGTTTGGGAATTTTTCATGTTGTATGTAAATTTTATGCTTAAGGATCTGGATATAATAGCTTTACTTTCCAACCTGCATTCTAATCAGCATTTGCTGTCAAGTTCAGTGGGATTTACAGATATCCACCTCTCTTCTTGTGTGTTGCTTGTGACCAGAAATTTTCTTCCAGTCTACAACAGAAGAAGTGGTCAACAACAAAACCAAAACTACACAGAGTAGCAGCAATATTTAGACTAGGAAGTAGTCAGACCAATGATTTTCTGAGTGAGTATATCTCACAGATAGTGTCTATAGATGTAGGAAAGCTCTTTCAGTATGTCAGCATTACCAAACAGATTAAAACTGTCAGCTGTACCTTGAATTTTAGCTGTGATATTGTTCTGCAATCTAGCTGTGACATCCATTTTACAAGCTATGGAATTTCAGTTGCTGAGGATCATAAAACTCACTTTTAAAGTCTGTCATTTTGCTCATATAGTTGATAAGGCCACCAACCTCAAAACTTCACTATTTGTCCAGGGAAAACCTGTGCATAATGAAGTGCTTGAAGATGGTAGACAGAACAAACTGGGCCTGACGAGGTTAATCAAAACCTTTACCTTGGATTTGGTAACTGAATATAATATTGAGGTATGTGCATGTCCCTGTATTAGCAAAAACTACAGAAAGAAAGAAAGAAATCCATTCAGAAAGAGACCACAGGAGCTATTCTGCACTTTAGGGAGTGAGAATTTTCTTTGCTTGTTTGACAAGGCCACTCTTAAACACATCCAGAAATGCCAGCAGAACCCAGCATGCAGCTCTTGCTCTAACACAGGCCAAACGATGCTTCTCTCTGCCAAGATGTTGTTTCCTAGAGGAGATGAGGAGTGGCTGGTGGAACAGTGAGCTCTGAGCATGCAAACACCTCCCTCCTGTGGAGCCCATCACCAAGACCTAGGCTGCTTCTGCAGCAACTGGGTGTGGTGGGAGTTTGGAAGGTCAGTCCCTAAACCTGGCTCCAAACATTCTGATACAACACAGCAACAGGGAGCTCTGGGCCGAGGCAAGAAGGAAAGAAACCAGCAGTAATTGCTGCTAGTGCAGGTAGGAAAGGAAAGACCTGGAAATACCTGCTTGCCTGGGGGACACCTCACTGCCTCTGATTACAGGGTGGCATGAGAAAAAAGGTAGTCCTATGCAGAGAAGGAGATGCAAGCTGCTGATGCAAACTAAAAGGGAAGGAGGTGCCCAGACATATCTTGCCCTCCCAGCTGCTGTAGCTGGGCCTCCCTGGGTAACACCACCTTTTACTTTCAGCATTAATTCTTCTGTGTTATACAGGAGGTCAGATTAGAAGATCTCAGTCCCTTCTGACTGTAAAAATCTATGAATAATTATGAGGTTTTTCCTGGAACTGAAAAAAAAACTCCACTCAGCAGCTGCTGATTCTTCTTACTTTATCTGCTTTAAAACAATGAAACAAAACCCAATGGTTATGGAAATGACTGTGAACTGAGTCTTAAAAAGTAAAATTTGCAATAGCAGAACCTAGGGATAATGATATGCTGAGCCTCTGAGTCACTGTTCTGCCTACAAAGAGTGGAACAGATGTTGAGTCTTTTGTTTCCCAGACATCTGTGAAGATTTTTGATGTCCCTGTTGAAAATCACATCCTGCTGTTCACCCCAACGAACTCGGAAACATTCAGTGAGATTTACGAAAACTACCAGTCTGCTGCTGCAGAATTCAGAGGAAAGGTTTGTAACACTGAATCCAGATTTGCAAATAAGAATGCCAAAAGATCAGTGGAAACCCACTCATCAACATTACTGGTAAAAAATACACTGCTGTCAGTCCATCTTCTAACTCTATCAAACCAGTTAAAAACAGTTTCATTAACTATTATTTGAATTTGTTAAGGACAAGCTGAAAGATAAACTTCACTGGGAAATGATTCTTTGAAACACAAAGACCACAAAGAGAAGCAATAATTTTAGCTGCTCCAAATTAACCTGTTTCTGATTTTACAAATACAATTTTTCTGGGAGCAACTTCCAACCAAAGATAGTTTTAGCAAAATTTGGCAATTTCTGGCTCTACCAGGAAATGCCACGAGGATCTCAGAATATTGCCTAAAGAAAAGGCTGAAGCCAGTTACAAAACCTGAGGAATATTGCAAGGTATGTGCATAGCCTTGCCTGCAGCCATGTGTTTGCATGTATAGAGACAGTTATAGGCAGTCATACACACAAATATTTCAGTTTTCTGTGGTGCTACTTTTGCTCCAGGTACATGAGATGCTGAAGGATAATAAGTCATCTCGAAATAAAATATCACATATTGGTAAATACATATGGATTACAGGTGTTTCAGCTCTTCTGTCCTGTTAAGATTTACAAGGAAGAGTAATAAGCACTTTGGGGAGTAATTTAGAAATGTTACTGAAAGATGTGATAGCAAACCACTGTGAAAGGACAGAAGGAAATCTTCAGTACTTTTGACTGCTTTAGCATTTGTTACTAACTAAGATCAAGGTGTAATAAAGTCCACAGAGCTGCTGGGTTTTGATCTGAGACCAAAAATGTTTCTACACAGTTCCTTGAATTTAAGGTTAGTTCCTACTCCACTGCCAAGCTCCACAGTCCATTTCTCCAAAATGGAGAAACCAAAGCTGTAAGGCCCAACCAGATGTATGATTCTCTCTTTATCATCAGATATTGTTTGTTTTGGTGAATACTAATGAAGTAAGGAATGGACGGATTTTTGAGTATTTTCGCATCAGGGACATTGATGTTCCTGCCGTGAGAATCCTAAATCTGACCAGTGATGCCAAGTACAAAATGCCTGCAGATGAGGTGACCGTGGAGAACCTAAAAGAATTTTGCCAGAGCTACCTAAATGGAAAAGCAAAGGTATGTCTATTACTAATGAGACAGTTCTCTACTACACCAGCTAAAACAAAACAAGTTGGCAGAGCTCCTCCTTTTTAAATTAGAGCACTGTCCTGTTGTGATCACTGGTTTATTAATCTACTGTCACCATAATGCATTCATCTACAGTTGTTGACAGAACATTTCTCTGTATTTAAAAACTAAGGTGGACTACAAGTTTTCCAGTCCTCCCATGTGAATACAGGATTGATCATCTGTGGCCCAATATTTTAACTGATGCCAGCTGTTTTATTTCAGTGGTCTGAAAACTCCCTATATCTCAATCTTTCCAATACTATAGTGGAGGTACTTCCCTCCATTCATCAGGGAGAGATGCGGACAATCATTGCAAAAGATTTTAAGGTTACAGAAAGATCCAGTAAATAGAAAATTGACAGTTTCAGAGGGGATTAACATTTGGTATTTGTTTTAAGCAAGTTTAGCAAAGTGAATTTTCCCAGGGGGACCATTCCCAATGGTAAATACAGCATTTGTTGCCATAATGAGGCATCATCACACTCACGTGAAAAATACATTAAAATGTTTTGCTTATTCAGTGCTCCTCAGGGTGATGTAGAGGGAGAAAAGATCAAGTAGTCAGTCTGAGAGCTGGCAGAATTTAAGAAACTTGAATAGACAGATCCTGTATTTAGTGCTGGAGGGGAGCAGAAGGATGGAAGCAGAGGGGATGTGGCCTCTTTCTCACCAAGATCTGCTTGAGGGGCACAGTCCCACCAAGAATAGCTTCCATGGGGCACATGTGCCTTTCTGCTACTATGCTGTGGTGTTAAAGAAGAGAAATTCCCAGCTACTGCACTGTAAATTGTACAAGTTATATGGGAACTGTAACTGGTGGTGAAGGCAAAGATTTAAGCAGTGAAGCACACTTTCTGGTGTGCTTTACATCACTTTTGAGAGCCCACAATATGTAAACTTTTCAGTAATCCAGCTTCTGAACATTGGGCAACAAGAATTCAGGACAAAAATTACAATTGTGCTCCAGAGGATCATTTTCAGACCCTGTGCTACAGAGTCTGTCTTCAAGAGAGGGACAAGTAGCTCTGAGTACCAGCTACCCAGGGCTGTGAGATCCCAGCTCCTGCTGAAGGGAGAGTAAGTGGAACAATATGATGACTGACCAGGATACAAGACCAGGATATAAGAGTTATCAGACAGTAGCAGAGCACATTTGGTAATACCCCATCAGTCTCACTTTAACTTGAGCTGGAGTATAGTTTCTCAATGTTCCCTGCACTTTCACATCAATATTTCTGTTTCTGCTCAGCAACATCTCTCTAGTGAAGAAATTCCACAAGACTGGGATAAGATGCCTGTCAAAGTGCTTGTTGGAAAGAACTTCAACAGTGTCATCTTCAATAAGACCATGACTGTATTTGTTATGTTTTGTAAGTGTTGTCATTGTATTCAAATTTTCAGCTGCTTTAACATGATCAATTGGAAGGAAAAAATGAAAGCTCATGCTTATATACCAAACTAATCTTTGCACTTTACAGAATATGATCTCAATGATTTTTTACTGTTTGTGGAAAAAATTGAAGAAAAATTTGTGTCATATCTATGGAAATGCTGTGATAGCTTTGCTGACTTAGTGTTGCACTGAGTAGCACTGTATGATGGAAGCATGTTGCTCAGAATCAGTCAGGCTGCCTTCCAGGGGCAGAAGGAGAGTTAAGTGAGATTGTCTGGTTATAATGCTCTAGGATTAAATCCCAGATAGGAACTGTGCTCTAGGAAATTGTAACTCTTTTTTTCCTCCTCTGTCTGCAAGGGATGTGGCCTCCTTACGTGACTCTTTCCAGCAAGAAACCTCTGCCCTATCCTTATACCAGGCAGCAGGGATTAGTTTGTGCCTTCATTACTTCAGTAAAGCAAATACACAGCATTAACAGAAGTATAGACAATTAGCTGTACTGCCCTGAATTCCAGAAATTCCTAAAGTTAATACATTCCTGCCACCTTCCTTGCTGGCTGTAACTGTCACTGACGCAATTTTTACATTTCAGTATCATGAACAAACGGAATGATCTAAGCAAGAATTGAGCCAAGTCCTCTGGAAATGAAAGGGAATGCACTGTATTCAGTCAAGTGCTCCTGAAATTTTAATTCTGTATAAACAAAGTGTGAACAATGTTCTCCCGACTGAAGGACTGCAATTGTGTTGTGAGCTTTTTTAAGGGACGCTGGGCTCTCAGCAGTTTTCCTTTCTGGTGACTTGCATCAGTGCAGTGCTCAGAGTCAAAACAGCACTGTAATTCAAAATCCTCTTTCTAGAGTCAACATAGCATAGTTTATGAGCACAGTTAATTTTAGTATGCAGGAAATATTCTGTAGTTCTGACAAGTACTTCAACATAGGAATGATGCAAGACTTGCGTGTGTTACACTGGTTATCTAGCACACCTCTCCAGTAAAGCTGTCCAAGGTTTGTGTTACAGTCATAGGAGGCTAGAGAGAGCTAAAGCAGAACTGCTATAAGAAATGTGTTATTGAATAACTGGTTATCACTACATGGAAATGTGAAATTCACAAAGGGTAAATAGTTTCAAGCAGAAAGTGACCACAACTGGAACCCCAAACCCTGATAACCTGAAGGGCTAATAAGCCCCAGGATTGCACCACAACATGCACGTCTGTGTCCTTCTAATTTTATTTTTAAATTTGCAGATGCCCCTTGGTCCCATGAGTGTGGAAAACTCCTGCCAATCTGGGATAAGCTGGGAGAGCAATACGAAAATCACAAAGATATAATGATTGCAAAGATTGATGTCACAGCCAACGACATCCTGTCCGTGGGGCTGGATCGCTATCCCTTCTTCACGCTCTTTCCTGCTGGGGCAGAGTACCAGGTGACGAGCTCTTGGGGAAGACTGTGGAGGCACAGTTGCACACCAAAGCAGGGGGCTGTGCTTGCACTTGGGGAGAAAGGAGTTCCTTAACAAAGAGAGTTTTGGTCCTTTTCTGTTCAGTACTGGCTTCTGAGTAGAGATTGCTGCCAAGAACATGAATTAGAGGAGAAACCCTTCTGTTGTCTCATCCTATATATGAGGCTGTGGCAAGAGATCAGGTATCATTTACTGAGTTGGACTACAAGTGCTTAGGGCCCCACATCCTGCTTTTTAACAATCTCCAATCCAAAGCCTGTTTGGTTATAGCAACCATCTCAACTTGGCATGAATTTACATACCTCCTAATGACAGCAGTGCCTTTTTACTTCAAAATGACAAGAGATGTCAGAGAACTACTTGTGCTTGCTGTTTCCAGAGCATGTATGATAAATGTCTCTAAAATATTGGTACTGCTGTTGTTATTTTCTTTAACATTTTCACAAAACCCAAGTCAAAAATGTTCTTCTGCACATTTAAACCAGTAATTTTCCTTCATTCTGGTATCGCAGCTTCCACTGGTAATAAACATTTGTCGTCAATGCCAATAATTTTTGCAATACGCTACCTAATGAATCAGCTATGTCACACAATAATTAGAAAATGCTGCTGAAAGTGAAGGCAAAAAAAAAAAGTTAAACAGCTACATTCTTCATCTATGTAGCTTATCTAATTAAAAAGAAAATGTCACTGAAGTAAAGAAAAAATTAAGATACCACTATAATTAAGGCATTATTAAGCTTTACATTTTTCTTCTTAGTAGTAAACTTAAATTAAATTCTAAGACATTTACCCACGTCCTCATTTAATCCTTGAGAGATTTTCCTCTCAAGTGTGCATGCACAGCTTCTGATGAATTGAACTACAGTCCTTCACACTCACACAATGTTTAGTCTTCTTGCAGAAGAGAAGAAACCCGTTAAATGTTTGTAGTAACTCAGTTTGCAAAAATACAAACAAACAAAAAAGCCCCGAACCAGTAAAAACTTTCATTAACTATTAAGGAATTGGTTCATACTTAAAAATACTCTGGAATTTAAAACTCTGGGTATTTAAAATCTCAAGTTCTTCCTTGTGTACCCATCCCCGTTAAAAAGTGCAAGAATCAGCTGCTTCTCTGGATTTTCAGGTCTCCAGGCTCTGAGAAATTGCTGTTCCAGCCATCATCAGAGTTGATAAAAATCAAGACTCATCTGAAAATATTAATTGCCTCTGGAGAAATAAAATAATCTTTCTCAAGAAACTTAAGCTTACAATCAAAAGAACCATAAAAAAGTAGTTGCAATGCTGCTACACTTTTTATTAAAATGGAATGGAAATACCAAAATAGTACAGTTTTAGTGAACTCACCAATCTGGAGCTGTTTTGTCTACAGTTCCTTGAAGTCAAATTAGTGTAAGAGTACCCAGTGTAAAGTAACACAACATTATTGATCTCAGTGGGAGTGAGCTTAACCCTACCAAGAATAGGCTTCCATTTCTAAATACATTCAGATAACAGCAGACAATTTCCAATGTCATGTACATGAACTTCTGCAACTTTTTTCTAAAAAACTTGTGCAAAACCATTTTATACATCCAGAGAGCAAAAGTTGTCTGGGGAGGAGTCTTTAAAATACAGTACAGTGCCTAGAACCACTCAGAAAATTTTAAAGCTACTTCTAAACTTCTGTTTTAAAACTACTACTAAAGAAACTACTTCTTTCATTAAACTTTATCAGAAGAAAATCCTAATGATGTCCCCAATTTAAGATGAAGTATAAGAAAATTAATCTCACTGCTTATCATTGTCCTGTTCTTTCAAGCTGTACAACAGTGTATTTCAAAACTATTCCAGAATCTGGATTTCCATCAAAATTTTTTAACAGCTTTGAATAGCATGGCTGGACACTTAAAAGACTCTACTCTTTAGAATAGCTTGTCAATGTTTGTTGTTAAGCACAAAAAACCCCACTGATGTCAGTAGCTGGCAGGATCCCAAACTAATACCATAAAATAATGGCTGTTTCGTTTACAAATCCTTTTCTTCTAAGGAATATACATCTATTTCTTCCTTACACTCTATTTTCAGATGGTGTTGGAACTTCCTGTGCCTCTGCCCTTCCTTTCTAAACTGAGTACAAAAGTCTAGAGTTTAGTCAGTCTAAAGAACAAAAGTCCTCCACCCAATTTCATCATTATTTCCAAATATTTTCGTATAGAGTTACATACTTGAAATATTTTTTTCAGGAGGTGGCCTATACTGGAGAATATACATTGGAGGCATTTTCTGAGTTTTTAGAAGAACAAAGAAAGATGAAAACAGAGCCAGGAGAAAAGGTAGGCATTTGATCCAGACACTGCCTGATCTGCTGTGTAATGCAGGCAGGTTCCCAGCTTGTGGAGACATTCCTGAACTGGCCGTGGCACAGCCACTCTCCTGGGCCCCTGCTCGTGCCAGTGCTCGGGGGGTTCATACCATTTTGTAGCTGGTTCCATCCCCACAGCAGCTGGAGTCATCTACCACAGCCTGGCAGGCACTCACCCACTCACATCCTTGTTTTTGTCACACAAAACTCTCATCTCCCACTGCTCATGTTGTCCCTGAGTCATCACATCAACACTGGCAGTAAGCAGTGCACGGCAGAATGGAGCCTGCACCCGGACAGGTGTGCAGCAGCACTTGCTCACAATTGTAGCTGCAGAAAACAAAGCCCCAGCTGTCAGTTGTAGCTAGAATTGTTCAAATCTCCATCGCCCACCTCATTCAGTGCAGTTTCTCTTCATTGTAAAACAAGGACACAACTGAGAGCAGATGACATGCTTTCTCTGAACAATCTGGTTGTGATTTTTGCCCATTTCCTTGACTCTTTCTTCTCCACTGTAAATCAGATCAGAGAAGTGTTTGCTGTCCCACAGCTGCCTCTTATTTAATCACAGACACTTCACTGTAAAAAGACATATGGAAAGTGGACAATGTGACTGATCTCCACGCAGAGAACTACAAGCAACAGAAAAAATACTGGCATGTAAATGGAGACACTGTCCAGCCAGTATAAGAATCCAGGGCCCTATTTGTCCAGAAGTGAAGTGGAACCACAAGGCAGCAATTGTTATTAACACTCTTTTCAACTAGTAGGAAAACTGTTTGCGGGTGGAGTTTTGAGTTTTCAGACTTATTTCCATCAGAGGCTTTGATTTTCTCTCCCATTCAGTGCTTCCACATGTAGCTACTGATGGAGAGAGAAGACTAAATTAGTACTGGGACACAGAAGCTGCAGAGCAGGACCAGACACTGACATTTGCCCAGTCACTGCACAATGCTGCTTTCCAATACCCAAAGCCTACACCTGATGTCTGCCTCTTGCACATTCCTTAAGTGCTGTCTTTCAAGCAGATCTGTTGAGTTCTACACACAGTCTTTTACTGCAATATTTGAGCTCTGTATATTCTGCTTTCTCTTTTTCATGCTTTATTTCACATAAAAGAATAAGTACAAAAAAAGTCAGCTTATAAAATACCACTCAAAACCATGCTCTGTGTAGCAAAAGGGGTGAGTAATTGGCATTTTCTCATCTGTTCACTTTTTCCACCCTAACCTGACACCCACAAAATTTTTCCAGAAGATTGCAGTATTAGACCATTTGTAGTACAGTGCTTGATATGAATTCCCCTCTTAAAGTAATTCTTCATACTCTCCTCAGGGTATTCACAATCACACAAAAATGATAAATAGGATAGTTTCTTTTGAGATTGCCAAAGAAAGACAGTCATGTGCCCATCAGCACACACAGTATACTAAGTTCATATTAAATCTTCACACAAAGCTTCATCTAAACTTTGCCATAAACCAGTAAAAAGGTTTGAAAACAAAGTGCATTTTAGCAACAACTGCACTATTTCTGACCTCACTAACAAGACCTCAAGTTCTTCGGTTGAAAAGATGAAAATCTGCATTTCAATTTATCTTAAAATGTTTGGGGTTTTTTTTAAGAATTACTAGAATAATTGTCTTAGTGAAAACTTGTAATAAGTAATTTTCCTTTTGCATTTCCTTTTTTAAAAGGATCCTTCAGGAGGAACCAAAGGTGATTTCAGCCAAAAGAAAACTGTAATAACAGAGAAAGAACTTTAATAGTACAGAGAAAGAGAAACATTCTGAGGATTGTGGGGAATCCTTCCTGGAAGGAGCTCACTGGAAGAATGAATCATCTCAAGTGAACACAGAGCTGAAAAAAAAAGTAAAGAATTCAGTATCCATGGCTTGTTGTGTGTGACTTCTCTTCTGAATCCAGTTTAACTTCTAGCTTTACTGGGATCAGTTCTCATGGGTTCTTAAAATACTGGCAATTTTGCTTAAACAACAGCTTTATTATTAATAAAACTGGTCGTCTTTAGAAAAGTGTATGCCATGGCAAACAGACCAAGATATAAAACTACACTATCTGAACAAGATCTGCAACAAGATTGCAATGGACTGCTCTCCAAAACACCCCTCCTGTTTTCAAAGGAGATTAACTGCTCCAAAAAAGAAGGGTCTAACACTGCAAAAAGCATACCTAGCGTGATATTCAGAAGTCATTGAAGCTAGGGGCTGTGCCTAATGGGGCAGCAAGGCACAAATCATGATGTTTTTGTTATCAAAGCAGTAATAAATGCAGAGATAGAGATATAATTTAATTTCAGTTAGAAGAATACCATAGCTCACACACAAAGTCACAAATATGACTCACATTTTAGTTATGAGAGGTCCTTTAAAGACCCTTTACATGTTAAAGAAGTGAGACAGCTGAAACAGCTGGACAACAGTAATTTCTTCCTGCAAGGACCAGATAAAGTAGAAATAATTCTGAAAATTTGATACCCTTTCTTACACAATTAGAAAAGGAAGAACACTCACCAGAACTTAATTTCAGAAACGGGTGTTCAAAATCTCTGTTTCCAAATTGTTAATGCTTATGATCACTTTCTTATGTAAGCAGGGGAAAAGGAGGGAACATGGGGAAAAGGAGGGAACACCCATTTGAATGGAAGAAGTCTCCATCACTGCAATGAAGAATACAGCACTGAGAGAAAAACACAGAGACCTTCTAAGCCTCACCTGTCAACAAGAGAGGGACATTTTTAAAGTACTGGACCTCTTACTTTTCATGATGGTTTGCTAAAAAGTGCAGTTCATAACAGGTGGCTTGTTTGCTATCTAGGTTGTAGCATAGAATTAAATAAGCACATTTCGAGATTTAAAGTGAATTATTAACTTCTTTACTTCACAGTTCTTGCAAATGGATAGAACTCCACATGCACCACACCTCAGGAAGCTGTCAGCAGGTCTTCACTAATGAGGAGGTAACAAGGAGACACAGAAAGTAAAACAGTTTATGTTGATTCCCCGTGGGCACAGCTTAATCTCAACTGGGGTTGATGTTCATTTGGGCTCCAATTAAATCCACTTAATCGAAGAGGATTCTTGGGGAGGCATATTCAGTGCTAGACAGCCATTCCTATATATGGTCCACCCGGGTGGTAAGGTCTTGGACATGTTTTTTTGAGTAGTTTACTGAGACTGTCTGAAATTGGTGAAGACCAGGGGCCAGACGGGTTCCACTCTCTTAGGTTTTCGGCCAGAAACATCACCTACATGGGAGAAGGAGATGAAAGCTATACAGGAAAACTTAAAAGGAAAGCTTAGAAGTCAGCATGGTAGAGGTGAGAGATGGGAGGCCACAGCCAAGTTATTACTATTTGAAGCAAATTTTTTCTTTGAAGATGCAGGTTAAATTCTCATGATTTTATACAGAGTAAGTTTTTGTTAGAACTGCAATACAGTAGAAACCAAATGATACTGTCCCTTAGTGGCATGAGGAAAAGTTGGGACGGTTTTAAAGAGTTTAAGCTATGTTTGCTGTGGGTGGAAGTTCGAGCTGTGGGCAGTGTAGGTTGCAGTTGACAGTGTTTCTAGCACCCTTGTTAAGAGGATTTCATTTACAATTACCACAGAAACAATAACTTGTCAGTTTGACCACTAAGGTGTTCCTAAACTGCCATTCTCATGCACACTGAAGTCAGTTTTCCTGTGGATATCAAACACAAGTTCTCTGGGACACTCCCAGTGGGACACTGGGCAAAGTAAACCTTATCACTGCTGGATATTGGGTTTAATTTTACTTTCATTTATCAGTGGGCATTCATTAATAAACAAAACCTTCATTTGCTCTCCTGGGAGATCAGATTCAGAAGAGAATGAGGTGAAGAGAATCCCAAAGAGAGGGAAGGGTCAGTGTGCTTTCCCTTTGCTGCTTGCAACATGATGAAGTCTGAATGGCAAGTAGTGCCACCAATATAATTTAAACTATTAAACACAGAAGCTATAATCTTTTAATTAGTTTCCTTACAGAAAAATAGAGCAAGCAATGTTCAGCACCAGTCTGTATCTGGCAGATGGGTTTACCATTCAAGATAATGAAAACAAAAAAAAATTTTTACTGTGTCTACCTGCTGTATACAAGGCTCAATCCTAAAACTGCTATCTAGCCTATTATGAGGTGCAAGATTACATTTTAATGAAAACATGAGACATCTTAGGAAATTATGTTCTCATTTCTGTTCCAGCCACTCTCAGATGTGGTGTAAAGACAAGGGGCTGAGTGCAGACTCAGATGCTGTGTCCTGACACATGACAAGAGTTGTAAAATTACTTCACAAAACGTGTGCTAAAAGCCAGCCAGAATCACATCTATTCCTTGGTCAAAATTCTGCCTCCTTACTGACTGAATTCCTCCAAGTCATGACCGGGGCAGGAGCCCATGGTGCCTAACAAGTGGCCTGGAATGTTGTCTCATTCTCCCTCTGATCAAAGTCAGCTATCTAATATATTCCTGGAACAAAAATTTAGAAGTGTCACAAGGAGAATTGAGCCCTTAGTATGTGAAATACAATCGCTTCCTCAAGCTTTGCTAAGTCAAACACTGCTTCTTTTATTTAATCTAAACATGAAGTGACTCTGTTTGATTTTAAAGAGTACATCATTAAAATCGTGCTCAGACATTCTAAATATTACTTAAAACCATAAAAAAAATTTCAAAAGCAATATTTATTAGCCAAACTTTTTTCTGTAAATGAATATCAATATTTTGAATGCCCTACTCACATGAATAATCTCTTCATGCACATAAATATGCCCTATCGATTAAGATAGACAGGACTAAGTAAAGAGCTATGAGTGCATACCAGCAATGGAGCTGCGTTAACCTGTACTGCCAAGGTGATTTGGTTATCAATATGGAGTAGAGGAAGCAATACGCTCAGCTAGGAATCTTTTTTTTATAGAAAGCATCACAAAATTTAGTACAAAAAAGGGATAAACTTGAACTATCCCCAAGAAATGCTAATATATTATTCAATGATAGCTTATTCTGCTTTAAAATACAAGCTTTGAGCACCTTGAAGATAGAAATTAATCTCATTAAGTTTTATTCTTAAATCCTGGAGAGGAAAAATGTTGCTCAGAATTGACAATCATTCATAGATGCTCAGACAAACAGAAAAATATAATCCTAATGAGAACTATAATAATTCTTTTCCTCTTTACAAGAGATTAATCCTAGATTAATTTCCCTGGAATTACTTTCAGCTGGCATTATCATAACAACAATACATTAAAAGGGATTAATACAAATACCAAACAAATGCACCTACTGTTCAAAAAAATCCCCTTGGTGTGCGGCACTGGATTAACTGGTATAAATCAAAAGGTCTGGCTTGGAGGTCAGAAATTCCTGTTGGAAGAAATAGATGTGTGCTATGTGCTTGAAGACTGATGGGATAATCAGAGAGAGGGGTCTAAAGCCGGTATTTCAGGCATTTCATGCCAAGAATTGCCTTGTCAGATTCATTAGGAATTTTGACACCCTTGTCTTTCCTTTCTCTCACACTCCTGGTAGCGAAGAGAGAAGCGTTTGCTCCAAGGCCACAATGATTTAATGTGGATATATTAACAAAATAAAACAACTCCATTTATAGCATATAAAAATGTGCTCTTTTGTTAACTCAGGTGGACTTGGACTGGTGGAAATTACTCAGCTCAGGTATTTGGAAACCATGCTTGGTAGGAAACCATGCTTGGTATAATCAGCTGTGTCAGGGGCAAGGAGCCTGTGTTCATTTGAAACTTTGTTGTGGGAAAATCTTTAACCCCATTTGCCCCTGGGCTTGTGGCCATGCTGTTGTAGCTGTGCATCAAGAGTCTCACACAAGCTGTGAGTTGTTCACTCAAGCTTTTATCCAACTCAGAGGGCTTCCCGAAGCATCTCACTGCTCATGATTCGTACCTGATTCACCACATCTGGGAAATGACACAACTGAAGGGCCAAGCCAAACGCAGCCCTGTCACTGGTTTTGGAGCAGGCAGCTGCTCCTCCTGGTGCAGCCTTGCACCAGCGGGATCACACATTGCCCAATGTGTCCCCAGATTGCCGTTTCTGAGAATCACCTTGGAAGTACTTGCTTTCTGTAAAACATTGACAGAGCTAAAGCTGTGGCCACTCCTCTCACTGCTGAACAAATATGCAGTGGCTGCCTTTTCACCAGAGCCTGCCAGCTGCTCCCCACCAGGTCCTGCATGGGGGATTTACTGCACAGGGACCCTCACTCTTCACACACTGGACCTGCATCACCACTTAAACACCACACAGGGAACACAAACAGCTAAGGAATCATTTTCTCCCCCTCCCCAGGAAGAAACACCATGCTGCATTTAATTTGAACTCTCCTGGGCAAATGCATGTTACCAATAACTGCAACCAGTGAATAATAAATATTAATAAAGCATTTAATTGGAATCCCGTTGAAAAGCACTTTCTCCAGCACAGCTGGCAAGAGCCCCCTAGAACAAATGCTACCTTTTTGCCAAGTACAACATAAGTAGTCACTAGTCAGCAGAGACTAAGGACATATGTGAACACTATGGCTGAAGCCTGAGCTTTTCCAAGCATGTATTTTATAGACTAAGTAATCTGGGAATTTTGCCAGATTTTCCTCCTCTGGCCTTGTCAAATTTGAGAAGATGCTGGTTATTTCTTAGCACCCACTCCACATGCTAGCAGAGTCCTGAGGTAAACCAGCATCCTGGGAAAACATTCCCTCCAGCCTCTACGTGGACACATCACCAATGGTTGCCAGAAAAACAGTTCCTTTAGACCAGTAACAGATGAAAGGGTCCGTAAAACATCGTTAATTATCATTTCCCTTCACTTAGTTTGACCATGGTGGGTCTCTGCCTGCCCTGCCTCGCTCTCCTTGCCTCCAAAGTGCTGCCATTTGCTTAAGTCAGAAGAAAACACACCTCTCCCACATGCCCTGGGCCTTTTCTTAAACAGCTCTTTGCCAAAGTCAAAGTCAGAGTAACTTACTCTTCTAGTAACAGACCAAGGTATTTGCCCAGAAATCACATTTGCTTGAGTCTGAGCACATTACAAAAATCTGTACCACTGTTTTAGCCTGGCTGCACAGCATCTTATGCCTCTGGGAGTACTTGGTTTAAGGGTGGCAATTACAGTCTTTGTAAGAGCCAATTGTGAAGTGTAACAGCTTTCTAACTGGAATTAAATACCTGGTCTAGTCTAAACTATTTCTGTTCCAGTCCTCAGTAATTTCCATGTAATCCTTTATTAAGACACATTGAAAGAAGAGACTGGACACCTTTTAATGTTCACTTAATTGGCAATATTTCTGTAATTTCTTCTGTGTATTTTTCTACTTGAAACCCTTTGACTAAGATGCTGCTTGGCGCAACAAGAATTCTTTGGACAATTTCCTCAGAGAACACACTGGTGTGGAAATTTGAAGAATGTGCTCCCCCAGCAACCGGAGGTCTTCATATAAGGTGAGGAAGATGGTCTTCTATGGAAAATTCATTTGTGAAAGTGAACCATAATTTGCAATACATGAAAAGAACACCCCTTCATTTTGAAATTTTGCAACCTGAAATCTCCTCTTCCAATCAAGAGTTACTGGGGTTTTTTTTTTGAACTGAACAAATTCTCATTTATATTGAGAACACGTGAAATACTTCCCCAAATATGTTTATTCTAGAGCCTTCTTCCTACTAATTTATCCAAGCCTCGTAGGACGACGTATTACAATCATGCGGCCAAAGGTGTGTAAAAGGGACGTGTGACTTAGGAAAATCACACTGAATGAACAAGAGGAGCTGAGGGCAATCACTCTGCCCAAGCCTTGGGCGTGCCAGCAGAGTCAGAGCCCAGCAGAGTCAGGGCCCAGCAGAGTCAGGGCCCAGGCGTAGTCTTCGGGGATGGGGATGGACGAGGGCGAACGCGGCTTCCCGGGAGCCGGAGCCTGATTCCAGCAGAATTCCCACGGCTCCACCGCCACCTGCCGGGGTGTCCCGGCATCCCACCCCGGGTCGGGACCCTGTGGCACGCCCTGGCCCCGGGACGGCACCCGCAGCCCCGAAGGACGGAGCGCCGGGGAGAGGGAACAGCGCCTGGGCCACGCCAGCGGCACCCTGGGGGTCACGGGCCCTCCTCGGGGAGGGAAAGGAAGGAGCATCTACCAGCTGTGCCGGTAGCTAGCACACACCCCGAGCTCTGCGGCGCCCAGAGACACAAGCAGAGTGAGTGCCAGAGCATCTGGAGCGCCAGGGCAGATCCAGACACACAATTAACCTGGGACTTGCGGTTAATTAACGCTGGCATCAAGCTATTTAGGACGCGTGTTATTTTGGCCGGTTGGAGCTCTTCTGACAGATCCGAAACCAAGAAAAATGTTAAATCTGGAAAGTAAAACTGGAAATTTCTTGACCTCAGTCCAAAGGCATACTATGCTCAAGTTATAATTGTATGTCAATGCAAAAAATCACAACAATGTCTATTTCAAGAGCATAAAAATATTTTGCCTCTTTCTACAGATTTCAAACAACTGGAACTATCAAAATGTGTTATATGGGACAGGCCAGATGGTTGAAACATTGGTCAAATTGAATTCCTCACGTGAAAACACATCTCTGCTACAGAGCTACCATGTTAATAATGCATGGAGAAGCTGCAAACACAGCGTTACTATGTCTGCTGTGAGACCAGGCTGCAGTTTAAAGAATGACTCTCTGGTCTTTGCAGAAAAGACAGAGTTCAGCCATCTTTACTGAACTACTGTCCTGACAAAACAAATTCACAGCAAAGGTGATATCCCTGGACAGCTTCCTGTTCCTACTAAACCAGCCATTTTGGTCTAAAGGTCAGCCAATGGTCTAGATTTTTGCTCTTTTTAAAATATTCCACTGGCTGGTTCCTCCAAGATGTTCCTATTTTGGATGACTTCCAAGATCTGCCCAGTTCTTCTTTATTACATTTTCTTTATCATTATTTTCTTTAATACTTCTTTAGCATCCTGCCTTTAACAACCTCTCCCCTCCTCCTGGGGCAAATCCTGGTGTACTGGATGGACAATGCACTTGTGCTTACAGAAATTTTGATCTTCAAATACAGTCACATACTGACGCCAGTGGAGACTATGTTAAAAGTGACCAAGTTTCACTTCTGTATAAATGAATTCTTTGTAGGTGGAGAAAATTCAAACCCAGGCAGCAAAGTTACATTTGATTTCGCTCTCTGCATTTTTCAAAGTTAGGTAAACAATGTAAGAATTTGTTCTCAAACAATTCACTGACTGACAGAGTTGAAACACCACCTGTATTCAGTGCTAGGCTGGGAGCTTCCCATCAGCACCACTGTCGTTGTGACACCACACTCAAAGGAATTTACACGTTTCTCAAGGATGCTGACACACGGACATTCTGCCACACTCAGAACTCAGGAAGCGTTTAAATTAACACTTGGTTGAACTCACTACAAATAAAACCTTTACAAGTTTGCATAAACACTATTAAACCTCTTGTTCACTGTTATTTTCTTTAGAATCATAGAATATGGTGTGTTGGAAGGAACCCCCAAGGATTATCAGTTCAACTCCTGTCTCTTTACAGGACAGCCCCAAAATTCCTACCCTGTCTCTGAGAGCATTGTCCAAAAACTCCCTGAACCTTGCCAGCCTTGGATACCTGACCACTTCCCTGGGGAACCTGGTCCAGTGCCCAACCACCCTGAATTGCACTGCGACACTTTCTATGCACTTCACTTTCTGGTCACCACAGCTGCTGCACCAAGGCCATAGAACTGCAGAGAATTTGCCTCCTGAAACAATTCCAAAAAGAGATTTTAAATATGGAGAAGTTTATTAACGGTCTTGAATTTTGTGGGACCTGCATTTTGAACTAAAACTTTTAAGTATTAAATTCAAAATACCCTAAAATAGAGTCAAATTGAGATCACCTCCTTATTTTAATAGAATCAGAATTTTTATCTGTATCCACTGAGCTTTAAGAGGTCCTGGGACAGGTTTACCTAAAAAGATAAATAAGTAGGTGCAAAAAGCTGAGGTCCAGTTTTTGCCATAGTTGCAGTTTTCTCTATTTATAGGAAACTTCTCCAGACTTTTCAAGTTTTCAAGAGTAACAGGAGTTGTTCCAGTTGCTTCTTTTTCTTCTTATTGATTTGTTGATTTTAATTTCCTGTTGTAGAACTTGATGACAACAGTAACAGGATCAGACACATGGTCTTCAAATCATGGAGCTAAGCCGATGGATACACAGTGAGGATCAAATAATTATTTAAACATAATTTGATTGATATTGTCCTAATTCTAATTTATATTTGCTCATGAACATTACTGACTGCTAAACACACTTAATTAAAAGTTGCTCAAGTGGTGGATCAACCCTTCCAGTTTCTCTGACTACAGTTTTGATTTCAAAAGCCAGTTTTTTCTGCTTTCTCTGTCTGAGGAGTCAAGAGGGGAAAAGGGTATGTTATACCTTTACACTTGCTCAGTTGTCATGGAAATGAGGCAGGCAGAGTTTGTGTTTCCATGCACAAACCACCTTTTTTTGTACACCAACACTACTAGTTACCTCTTTTCATGTCTGAATATCAGAAAAATTATCTATATTTATCAGACTCAATATAACATTAGGAGAAAAATGAGGCTTTTGAGCAAAACACAGTGAACATTCAAGAGAACTCAGCATTTCTTGAAGTTTAATGCCACCAATCTATTTGCTTACAGAGAGAAGAGAATGAATTTAATTAAAATTTTTGCTATCCTTTCTCATGGATCTTTCTAATGTGTTCTCAGTGGGAATCTTTTAGAGGACAACACGGAAGACTTATGCTCTGTGCCTGTTATTCCTTCTGTAGACCACGCTTCTCTACACACACTACACCATACTCAACCAGATAACAAATGACAGACACAACCTCGTATGGCAAGGTTCATGGAGGGTTTGAACCTTTATCCTTTCTTCCTTCTCGTATTCTTCTAGTTTCACCATAAATACAGAGGGAAGGGCCGAGAGTAAGAAAGATGAAGAATTTGTGGAATGAAGAGATGCCATGGCTCTGGTGAGAGACCTAGCCATTGACTAAATACAGGACTCCCACAGGAAGGAAACTTAAAAGTGGCAGGTAGGACAGGACAAGTAAAGGTAATGAGAGGAGATACATGTAAGTATGAAAAACTGAAGGAGAAAAGAAAGAAATGGCTTTATAGCAGGGGAGAAGCTGTTATACCTTAGACACCTCACACATACAAGATCAACTATCAATGCGAGTCTCCCTCAACCATTGCTGAGAAGAGCCTCTGGATTCCACTATGGAATTACTTTGACTTGATTTAGAAAGCGTCTACTTTGGGGAAACAGTGTTAGTGCAGTTTTATTGAACACCAGAAATGTGGCAGACAGCAGAGAACATTGCAGCTAAACCTGAAGTGAAAACTGACAATAGGATATAAAACCGGTTCCCTGAAATTTTTCTGATCATGAAGTTTCCATTAAAATGGTGAAGTTATGCACTGTGGAAATGTTACACCAGGCTGTGCTTGGTTATTTCCCAAGTACAATCAAGTACAGCATTGTCATGTTGTCAGGATAAACGAGTACAGCTGAGAGATTATGACATCCATGACAGCACTATCCTCGACTCAAGCCATGAGAGGGAAATGTTCATCTCCAGAATAAGAGAACAGTCCTCATGCTCATTCCAGAGGACGCCTACGAGTGGGTTTTAGTTAGAAGTACTGTAATTATCCACTTTGCAACAGATAATGTCCAGTGTTTCTAATTAAGATAGTACATAACTTTGCAATTATGTGGGATAGTCTTTGTATCGAAATAAGTCATAGCCCTCATTTCATTTGCATGTGGCATGTGCATGCCAAAAACATTTCACTTCTAGCCAGCTACACCAAAAGCAGAGATACAGACCTGTCTGAAGAAGACCATACCTCTGTAAAATTCATTTTACTCAGGTAACTAGCGTGCACACACTTACTTGAGTGGTATAAATAGTATCTACAAGGAAAGTTTGCCAGGCAGATCACCAGATACAAACTGAAGCTTCAGTCATACATGTCCAGCTCAGTTCAATGAAATTATGGGTCACCATATTGAGGAGTAGAGCCTTTGGGAAGCAGCTTTTCATCTTAACTCCCTCCACCATTGTTTCTACAGTCTCGAGCTTTCTGTCACAAACCCTTTAGCTTGGCCAGGTGGTCAACCATAACCCAGGAAGAGAAATCCCAGGCAATCACTTTCCTAAACAACCCCACATTTCAGGGTCATGAGTAGAAGCATCTATGCCCCAGAATAATCTCTAGAC
>WAAG01004223.1:1833-17748 GCA_013390105.1 Tichodroma muraria
GAACACCTCCAGGGATGCTGACTCCACCATCCCCCTAGGCAGTCTGTTCCAACCCATAATCAGCCTTTCTGTGAAGAAATTCCTCCTGATGTCCAACCTGAACTCCCCATGAACAGCGTAAGACTATGTCCTCTTGTCCTGTCACTTGGGGAAGACGCTGATCCCCCAGCTCCGTACACCCTCCTTTCAGGAGAGTAGAGAGTGATAAGGTCACCCCTGAGTCTCCTTTTCTCCAGGCTAAACACCCACAGCTCTCTCAGCCACTCCTCCCAGGGCTTGTGCTCCACACCAGGATTGGTGGTGAAGACCAGCTCTGTTGCCCCTCACTGGACTCACTCCAGGATCTCAATGACTTTCTTGAGTGAGAGGTTCAGAACTGGACACAGCACTAGAGGTGTGTGGCCTCACCAGTGCTGACTACAGGGGAAGAATCACTGTAACATTCCTAGTCCTGTATTTTAAGAGTTTCTGTGCTACCAGCAACGTGTTGAGATGCATTTTCTAAAAGCATTGTTAAAACTACTTTTATGTATACATGTGTGTGTGGTTAGAAGCAATATGCAAATATCAGCTTGAGAGTGAAGGCAGTGACAACCTTCCAAGATGAGGAGATTCCACGGGTGGCTTCAGTGGCCCAATCCAGAGCAGAACCAGATAGGCAGGATCAGTTTGCCATGAAAGGCCTAAACAAAGTTAAGGCAGGTTTTTCGGGTGTGACTTATGGAAACAGCCTTTTATATCACTGAGTCTTTTTTATTTTGATATAACTACAACATTTCTTCCCCTCTACTTCTTTAGTAATGTGCTTGGAAGGGGATCATATTGTGACCAAAGGAATGGGAGATAATATGGTATCCAGTCTGCTTGTAGTGTCAAACAACTGTAAGGATGTATGGCTAGTTAATTTGGAATTAGAAGTAATTAGTAAAGGAGAAGGGTTCAAGTTAAGATTAAAAGCTGATTCAAAACTTTTCCACCTGTGGGTCACATCTCTTTAAAAGTTCAGGCTTGGGTAACTAAAATTAGCAGCCAACTTATTTTTTTTTTTAAATGCTTCTTTTCTAATTAGGCAATTTGGTGGTAGACTTGAGCCCTACACTAGATTGCAGAAGCTCAAATGGATAATTGTACATGCCTGCTTTTGAAAAAATGAACCATTACCTATGCAAGCTTTCAGCTTCTTCATCTCTAGAACAGAGATAGTATTTTCCAGTATGGCTTTTGGGACTTTGTTAGTTTGAATGGATTAGCACAAGACAAAAGCTTTAGATTTTTTGGCCAGAAAAAGTGCCGTGGAAATACAGTATATTATTGTAATGTCCTTTGAGATGTTTCTGTGAAGCCAGTGGTGACTGTCATAATAATAAAGAAAGCCTCAGAGAAGCTAACGAAATAATGATCCTACTTCCTTTCTAGCTATCCTTTGAAAGGGTAAATGCAATGAGTGATAATGGTTTAATGAGAAAGAGTCATTAGGGCATCCAGCCTGCATCTTTAGAAGTGTGAAAGCATTTTGGGAGATCTTAAAATTACTCAGAGACTAAACACAAAGTAGCTCTGTCAGAATATTAAACTGTTATTTGTATTCTCTTTTAATGCTGATTGAAACCAGTGATCTCTTCCACTGCCTGCTGCTGGTACATGTGTAGTCACAAAAGTGGCTTGTTCATAGCTGCAGAGCTGTTGGAAGGGTAAGATCAAGGAAGTACCTCTGCTTGCCCTCTGTCTGTTATCCTCTGCTTAGAGCTTAGTGTTACCTGAGGATTCCTGACCTGTTGAATTTGCATTTATAGGAGGTCCTCATGTACTGGAATTAATTATCCTTGATTATTCAGTTTCATTAATAAAGCTGCTTCAGTTTTAAGATTGGCTGGAGAGGGAAGGCTGCTATTTTTTTTTGTTTGTGTGTTTGTTTGATATCGTTACCTAGTGAGACAAGAGCTTCAGATACTTTGGGTGGGAAAATTCTATGAAAATACAGGACATTATTGTCATATTCTTTGGGGTATCTGTGTAAAGCCCAGCAGGTGATACTACTGTGCATTAGTACAGAAGAGTGGTAAGTGCAAATGGAGCTAGTATTAGCTCTATTTTTGTATTAAAGTGTTCCCAAAACACAAGGAAGTTGCTTGAGATTTGAAGCACTCTGGCTGGTGACTGTTCAAAGGAGAAAGGCTGGTTCAACTCATTTAAGGAAAGAAGGACTTTACAAAGTATTTAGGAATTGTCCTTGAAGAATGCACTGAAGGAAATGTGTTGGAGCCACATCAGTAACAAAGCAAGCTTTTGAATTCATAATTCCTGCTACTTGGAAGCCTGAAACCAGCTGGCTGGTTTTGTGGGTTGGCCCCTTTGGTGTCACCACTAGCGGCAAGGAAGGCAGCGGAGCTGGATGCAGGCTCTGGCATTGCTCAGTTTCTCCAGCCACGTGAGTTGCACTGTTCATTGTGATGCCAGAAGTGGCTTGAGCCATTTCTCTGCCAGACAGAAAAGGAGCAGAGGGTTGGTCTCAAGAAGAACCATAAAGCTGCAAATTCTAGAGGCTTGTTGAACTTAAGAAACCAAATTACTGGAGCTTGGTGCTGGGAAGGGCACTGGATTGCTGCATATTCTCTGATCATCTGTCCTGTAGAAAGTGTGATTAGAGAGGAGAGCAGGGGCCATGGATTCTCATCCTAATAAATTTGTAGATGTGTCCAGGTAGGCTTTTTATGAGGACCTTTCCTTGTCCATCTGGTTGTGTTTGCTCTGTCCCTATGACAAAAGCTGAGTTGGGAGCCAGGCTCTCCCCACTGTTGGCATGGGGTGCGGGGCTTTTCAGTCAGGGTCTGACAGCCCTCCCTCTTAAAGTCAGCTGGTGCTGAGCACTCTTCAGGTGTGGGATCCTGTACCATGTAGCTGTTGGGTTATTCTGGTAGGAAAAATCTTGTTTGTTAGGAAAACAAAGTATGAGAACAGTAGAGAAACAAGCAGGGCAGTGAGGTTTCAAGCATGCCCACAAATGAGGAGGAGGACACTACAGAAAACCCTCTGTGACGAGGCAGCCCTTTTCCCCAGTCACGAATGGGTAATACCACCCCCAGATCATCTGCTCCTCTGGGTGGGATTTGCTAGTGTAGGGGCCTGAATCTGCCTCTGTAACTCAGAAAAATTAAATGCCTGGCACAAAGTAGGATGGGGGTGACTGAGGACTCAAGATGCCAGTTTAGGCACATTTTTATCTAGACATGAGTTCAGCTGTTACAATTTTGAGCCACATTTGGATCCCCATCTTCAAGTCAAAAATCAACCTACCTAAATAAAACTCTTGTTGTTGGGTTTAATTTGGATCCTTATGTTGGATTTGTCTGAAAAGAGAATTTGTACTAATGGTGCTGCTGATATCAGAGTGCTCTTATGTGTAGATATCATTTGCAATTCCACACTGGCACATGAGGGCAGAGCCTGCCCCCAAAGTCCACCTGCATGGGAGCACCACAACTCCCCAAATGTGTATGATTAGTGAATGTAGAGTCAGACACTGCCCCAAAGGGCTCAAATTTTCTTCTCTTTTCTGCTGGCCACCCTGAATCAAACATAAAATCTTGCATTTTAAGCATAATAATGCTTAAACTATAACTTGGAGCATCTGTTCATACAGTCATTCCCTTCCCTTGAGGTCTAATAATGACATAAATTCTTTTTGTCTCCTCTTTTCTCCAGGTCAACAGACTATGGCACTACCTATGAAAAGCTAAATGACAAAGTAGGCCTGAAGACTGTGCTGAGCTACCTATATGTCAGTCCCACAAACAAGAGGAAGGTAAGGGAGAGCCATTGCACTGGTAGCTGTAGAAACAAAATTACAACATTCTGAGAGGAGTTACCATCCTAAAGTGAAATCTGTTGGTAATTCACAAGAGCTTGAATTTGCTGTCTAAGTTGCACTGGTGCAATTCCATGGAATCCCATAGAACTGATCCTGCTTTACTAGTGATGGCGATGAAGCGCTTAATTCCCTTCTGAATTTGCTAGAGAAGTAAAAAGGTTGCTTTTATTTGCTTCTGACTGTTACAACTTTAGAGCTCACTAAATATTTCTGGGTTTCTTTCTTACACTGGCTTTGGCTATTACACATCTCCCTGCCTGCATCTCCTTATTATTAGAAATACTGAGTAAAAGGCATTTATTTCTGCATTTGACTCTTTTTCCCCACATTTGGAGGTAAAGATGCAAATGACATTTTCTTTGGTTGCATCATGTAAGGGGGCTGAAAGCAGAATATGCCTGTGAGAGTGGGTGGAAGACCTACAATTTGATTTGGTTGTGTAGGAGAGAAGATGAGGTCACAGCTTTCCAACCCCCTGCTCACTCTTCCCACGTGATGCAATTAGGGCTGCAGCTGGCTCACACAAGCACAGCCCAGGAACTGCTACTCAGTGCCTTTTCGGTTTAAAATTATTGCCTGTGTTGATTCAGGGGAGGTAGTGGGACAAAGATGCTTTCAGCTACCCACAGAAATCAATGTGGGAGGGCTGCAGCATGAAGTTAATTGCTGACAGTGAAGTTTGGGCAGTGTAGAGGCCCAGTGCAACATATTTGGCTTGATCACTTCCAAACTGGCCATATCCTGTCTCCATCAAAAGATTTCCAAACTAGTAACTTGATACTTGTACTGTTTTTATTGTGATTGTTGTGTTTTCCATCACTGGTCAGTCTACAGATGTTTTGGGACTGATGTTTATTTCAGTGTATGCAACCATAAGGCAGACATAGCTCTGGTTACTAAGCGTGTTTTGATGGACAGGGAAGAGAAAGAATGCAGTGGCCAGAGTTCAGCTTTTATTGTTCCTAATGCGGGAGCTGAACTATTGTGACAGCTACCTTGACATTTTTTTTACCTTTTTTTTTTTTTTTCCTTAGCAAAACAGATTAAGGTGTTTTGTAGTGAGTTTTTCTGGCTTCACACCTGTCCTATATCTAATATGGGGGGCACTGAAGAGTTAATTCTTCTTCATTCTGTTTCCAAAGCAACTCTGCCCACCCAAAAGCACAGGCAATATGCTCAGTTACAAATCCTACGTCACTGGCGTAAAGACTCTCTCACAAATCAGAGTAAAAGGATATATTATTATCTTCTAGCAATTTCTCAGGCTACTGAGCTTTACAGATTAACAGTCCTCTTTTTTAATTAAAACCACATACATTTAATCATATATTGGCATATAGGCGTATCTTTACCTGCTGTGTACCTATTTGAAATCAGAAATTTAAAAGAAATTTTTTGGTTTTCTGTCTTAAAGAAGTGATTTCTGGACCTATCTGTGCCTTTCTTATCCCTTCTGAAAAATCTTTTGAAATGAGACAAGCTGTAAGGAAAACTCATATGAAACCAGTTTTAGTGCTGGCTGCTGTGGGAACAACTTGCTTCCATTCTTTCTACCTCTGCTAAATATATGAACACTATTACTGTGCATACTTTAATAGCTGGTCTATCTGAACTCTGCTTTGTTAACCATTAAAGTAATTCCAGACATTCTTGTAGCACTTGAGAAATGTCTGAACAGGGTGCCACTGGACTGGAGGGTCTGAAATTTGTCAAACTCAGGCTTGAGTTTATTGTTCACCCACTCCTCTTAGAGATTGTTGAGGTTATGCACTGCAAAAAATGCCCTAGGGTTGTAGTCTTCTCCCAGTCTCTCTGGGTGAATATTATTCCTGTGGCATGGGGGGTAAGCAGAATGATTTTGCTGAGCTCATGAGGACAGTTTCCAATACTGAATCACACAGCAATAGGTGATTCAGCTGCATCCCAGCAGAAAAAGTCCAGGTCCCTTGTGTTTCAGCTCCAGCTGAAGAAGTGCTGCCTTGTTGCATATGACACATGAGGGATCTCTTGTGGGCTGCAAAACTGGTCTTTGCTTGAGGCAGTAAGTGGGGAGGGAGGTACCAACAGTAACACACATGCACGGAGCCTGTGTGCACCCATGAACCATGCAGACTTTTCCAGGCAAGGTGTTTTCTCCTGAGGCACTCACTCCCAGGCACTGACTGGAGCCTGCATGCCTCATAGCTCCTGTCGATTTCTGATGGGTTTGCATATTGCTGCTGGCCCTGTCTATTCATTAGTGCTTGGAGGATTAGCGCTTACTTGGAGGAGGAGAAAAGCTTTCCATACATTCATTCCTAATTGATTTACTAGTGAGAAGGATAATTACTTCTCAGCTACCCTGCAGAACTACGGTGGGAATTACCTGTCAGATTTCTTTGAAGACCCCAAATGCCTCTTTTCAGCTGTTAAATAGGAATTATGCGTTCAGCCAAATGCCAGTTATATAAACATCATTTACCTGAATTGTGCCATAACCCTGGGCTCAATTATGAGGCACAGGGATTTAAAAGCTGGCATTTTGCTTTCTTCTTTTAAAAGAAAAGAATGACAAATCTTTTGTTTCTGTTTTCTTTTTTTGAAAAACTTTGGTGGGAATATTTTTATTTTTTTTTGGCAACCTGTGCTTTATTTCTTGGAGGTCAGATTTAGTCTGTAGCTGTTCCTGGCTTTTACATGTTGCTGCTGGGTGATGTCCACCCCACCCTCCTATGCACAGAGTTAACCAAGGCACGGAGCAAAGACTGAGCTGAGTTGGCTTTGGCTGTGGTGCAGATCTGGGTCCCAGAGTTCCTGCCCGCTCCCAGGTGCTGCCAAACCTGCTGATGGCTGCTCTGGGAGCTGATGGGACATGTGCATTTCCTAGAAATCACAGAAGGTATTGGGAAAATGCACTTTGCCCTTGTGCAATTTGGCATTTGCAGCTATGATTAAATCAATATAACAACATCACGTACCAAAGGAAGTTGCTGGGAATTCTTTTTCCCAGCTATGATACCCGAGAGGTATCATTCCTAGCGGTCAGGGCCAGCTTGGTGATCTGGGACCACCTTGGGTACCGACATAAGGGAGCTGCCATGCGCTCTGCAGCCCACTGTGAATCTGCAGACCCTGGCTCCATCGTAGTCGAAACACTCCCTGCCGTGAGCCAGGACTACTTCATCTTCCCGGGGAGCTGTCACACTGCGAATTCCCTTCCCCTAAGAGCTAACAAGTTCAGGGTTTCACGACGCTTTGCAAGTGTATGGAAAGCCTCTGCTGCTGGGAGTTGAAACTGCCAGACTTGGATCTGCTCTCCTGCACGTGGTTGGGCTGCTTCTCCTCTCACTTGCACAATTGGCATTTTTGTTTGGATCAGAAAAATCTGCACTGAGCTCTCCTTACTGCTGTGGAATTCCAGGTGATCTTTGCCCTTGGCAGTCAGACGGCTCTGAAATCCTGGGGACTGGCTTTCTTGAGAGTTCCTGTTTTGGGTCTGGTGAGAAGCCAAGTGCCTGCAGTGTTGACACTTCGAAATCCATGAAGATGCTCTAACAGGCAGAGTGGATTCCAGGGCACATCTTCCCCTTCAGTGCATCTGCCCACCCAGTTGTTGGCCTGAGAGAAAGACCACATGTCAAGCATCTGCTTTGTCCAGTTGCCAAATAGGTTGCAACAAACAAGTAACTTGTGGTAAACCTCAGAATGGAGAAATTTTCATATTTGTTTAGCGGCACCCATTCCTTACAGATAAATGGGATTTAACAGCAGATGTTTGAGTGCTCTGAAAAGCTGAAATTAGCAAAATGCTTATCTTTAGCTTTTCTACCCTGAAGACTGTTGTCTGTCTTTGGGGATATACAAAAAGCTGCTTACTCTCTGCTGGGCAGAGATCTCAGTTCCCTGCTGACCTTTAATTTAAAGCTGTATTTTGGGCATTAGTTACTTTTACTAGAGGCAGATTTTCACAGCGGTCTGGGAATTAAAAGTGTTTATTTCTTCCAAAACATTAAGGGAAAAATCTCTTTTATTTTAATAGGAACATTTCTCTTGACTTTTTAAATTTCTAGTTTCTTTTTATCCCAATTCTCTTCTTTCTTTATGGTTGCTGAAAAAATTCTGTTAAAGAATTGAATCATTTCCACAGAAAAGTAAGCTTGTGATTCTTTGCTTAACTGGCTGCACTTCAAAATGTCACTGCTTGGAGCTGAAGTGCTGTGATTCCATATTTTCTAGCATGAGTTGGTCTGCTGGGTAAGATTCCCTATTGTGAGAACATTTGCTTTCTTCTTGGTTGTCAATAACAGGGTTCATTTTACAATTGATGCCTCACAGAGGGATGTAAAGCCCTTCCAAAAGGGTGCAGAAAGATGAGAAATGAAGTCCCATATATCTGAAGCACTGCTCCTTTCCGGCACAGAGGTGCCACTTTGAATCTCAAGGAGTTGTTGAACCATAGATTTTAGGTATTACTTTTTCCTGTGAATATTCTGTAAAGAGTGCTTATTCTTGGTGAAGATGCTGTTTAGTTGAAAACCCAGTTCTCACTACGAAACTTTTATCTCTACCCTTGGGAATACTGTGGAGGTGGAGACGATGGAGTTAAAAAGAATTTAAAAGAAAGAGAGGAAAAAGGAAGAGAATAGCAGCTCTGAAAAATCAACCCCACTTTCCTGTGTAGAGTATTGCTCAGATAAGGTGTGGATAAACTGGAAGCCCTGATTGCATTTAAGATCTGAGGTGGCAGTTCTGATGTCTTAGAAATACCTACCTTCATGAATTTGCTTTGCAATTCAGTTGGCTGCAGTTGTTTTTAGCTTTTCCCCTGAGCTATTACAATCATTGTTGCGGGTGATGACATGAAGAATTAAAAGGTCTATAGCCTTTTATGCTGACTGTCTGAACAGAAACATCACCCAGGTGCAGTGAATGAAATGAGGACTCCCCCCATTTTTCCCTTATATCTGAACTGAAGCACTTTAAGTTTTATTAAAAGGTAGACCTTCCAGCTAAGCTATTTGAACAGTAGTTGCAAACAGAATAAAGCAGAAATAAAGTTATGATGCTCAGTTATAACTTTGAGAAAATGGTTTCTCAGACTAGTTTCTTAGTTGTCACAGAATCAAAATGGAGGGGCAGTACAAATCACTGAAGCTGTAAAAGCCAAATCGTGCTGCACCTCTCATACCTCTTCATGCATCTGAACTTGGCCCATCAGAAGGAGAAATGTTTAGAGGTATTTAGAGAGTAAGAATTTCTGAAAGATGAATCTAATTAGATTTGTTTATGTCTGTGCAGTTTCTGGGGAGTGAAGTGCAGCAACTCTTTATGAGCTGGCAGAGAGCAATGCTGTGTTGCTGTTTGCATTAATGAAGGAAGAAATTGCCTGTAATACTGTAATTACAGAGGAATGCACCTACCTGACCAGTGACTAGCTAGAATATTGGGAGTGACACCTCCCTTTACAGAAACTGGAGATCCCAAAATGAGCACAAGTCACTTTGACCTCTCCTTTATTTCTTCTTGCTTACTTGGAGAGTAACTGATAGCAAAACCTGCCCTGGCCTTCTGTATCTCCAGAGGGAATTCCTCAGCTGTGATTGGAGTCTTAGGACAGAACCATGATTCAAACTTGTTTTGGTTTTGCCTTCATTTCTTAGTTCACATGCTCCCAAGGGGAATTCTGTAGCATTTTGTTTTCTCCTTACTCATCAAACGTGTGTCAGGTTGATGAGGCAGAGATTCCAGCATGCACCTGATGCTTGCTAGCCCAACCTGAACTTAGCTGCCATGCTTAGCCACAGCTCCCATTAATCATCAGCTGCTTTTTCCTAAGACTGCATCCCCTGATATCAGTGAGGAACTGAGCTCTGGAGTAAAGCCCAAATGGCTTTAGGAAGATGGAAGGTTTCCTTGGACCCTTTTTCCTCATTGTGCTGACACCATGATCAAGGGTCCGTGCTGCAAACTGGCACTTTCTGATGCGATCTCGAGAACGTATTTGTACCTCAAAGGCAGTGGGGCTGAGTTAGAGACACAGGGCAGGAGTGATGGAACAAGCTGCTTCTACTGTCTTTCATCCCTAATCTTTCCCTTCAGCCTAATGGAATACAGTCACTAAATAGCTCTTGTGTTTGCAACTGTCATTAGCAGGGACTAAATTACCTGACCTGCAATTGCTGCTGTAAAATTCTCTGTGTGCGCTCCTTCTCTGGAACCGTTGAGCTGTATATGATATTCCTGTCTTTCTCAGAGCTCCAAAACCCATGCCATCCAGTCCAGAGTTGATGTGGGCAGATAGGAAAGCTGTGAAACACAGTGCCTGGTTTAGCCAAGCTCAGGTTTGCCTACTCTGGTTGTACCAGTGGATTGTACAAACGTGGCTACGATCGGGGTAACTTCTCAGCGTATCCATCTCGTAAATACGCTTCAGAGACAGTCACACTCCATTTCCAGAACTGAAAATTTAAATAGAGGAATAAAATGTGAATGAAGAAGTAATCTTTTTCTTCACTTACTGGTGTTGCGAAGATGATTTCCTCAAGGTCATCCACAACATCTATGGAAGAGTGAGAGGATGTGTGACATGATGTGTTTTATCTACAAGGTGCAGTCTTGTGAGCTGTTGTACGTGGGTACAACAATTCTTTCTACTTGTCCAATTAATTCAGCTTGAATTTGGCACCTGAGAAAAGAGATCATTTTTGTAAATGTTTGCAGAGTGGTAATCTGCAACTGTGTGAAAGAAATCCTGAGTTACAGGCGTTTTGTAGTACTTCAAGAAGAGGACTTTAGGAATTTCTTGTTTAGAAGGGCTTTCTGTTTTCTGTTTTGAATTCTGCAAAGTCACATTTTCAGAGTAGTTTTCTCTGACCTTTCCTACCTAAGATATATAGTTTCCTGATGCTGGATGACTTGGTTTATTAGTGTTTTGAGCATGGTTCAAGATCAGTGAATGGAAAACATTGAGATATAAAGGCATAAATACTCTTAAATCTTTTTCAGTATGTCCAGGTTGGTGTTTTAGTTGTTGTGTTTTTTTCTGTTGTGTCTTTTGTGTGTGGGGTTTTTTTTTAAATTATTATTACTAATATATTTGGAGATTGTGCCTCCTTGTGAATCTTTGTAGTCAAGATGCTCCTGTGAGAGTTTTCTGCCCTCCTGCAGTCAGGGACTGTGGGGCCTGGCATGCCAGATGCCCCACTGGAACCCGACCTGACCTGTAGGATCCTGTCCCTAAAGAAGGAACAAGCAAAGTCTGCTTGCTTGCAGGTTTTGACTTTACCATTTCTGGCTTCTTCATATAAATCAGAGAGAAAAACAGAGCTTGAGCAACATCTGTGGTCTGGGAGATGACCATTTTCCAGCACAGACAACACAGAATTGGGACCCAAACTTATGAGAGACCCCCAGTGGAAGTTTTCCCCTTTCTTAAACAGGGGCAGTGTGATCGTTGCCCTCCAGGGAAGTCTGTCCCTTGGAATTCATGAATGTGAAAACGGGATTCCTGGTGTTTTTTTCCAGTTAATTCTCTGAAGAAGCAGATACATTTAAAAACAAACAGAAAAAAAAAACCAACCCACCCAGACCCACTGAACCACACGCACTGCTCATCAGCTGTTTCTAAAAATAAATGCAGTTGAGATAATTAACAAAATACTTCCATATGGCCTTATTTAATGGGGCTGAAGGGAAGAGGGTTAGAAAATAGGTATGAATAGAAACAGACATTTACAATAAAGCTATCCTTTCAGTGTTTGTGAAGGAAAAGAAGTTAATGTTTTAAAAAACTTGAGTTAGGGCTGTCTTTGTGTACCTTTATACAGCTGTATTTTGCATCTTTGTACCTCTGTATTTCAAATTGCAAAGAATTTTTGGAGCAAAAAACAGTTACCAGGTAAGAGTGATAAGACTGGCAGGATACTGGTGCATATCTATGACAGGGCTAAAATTCAGCGCCTCTCTCCTGTTGCTGTCTCTGCCTGCTTCGTCTTGTATTGCTCCAGTCAGGGCCCTATGGAGAGTTAGGGATGTTACAAGGTCGTTAAGACAAGAAATGGGGTAAAACTGAAGAGGTCTCATCCACATTCAGATGTGGAGTTCCCAGAGCTGGCTGTCAGAAAAACAGAGGTAGTTTTCTCCAATTTAGACAGTGAGTGTTAAAGGACAGATCAGGAGTTACGATATCAACTAAAATAAAGCTGCAATTTTGTCACCTAGCATGAGCATTGCTTTTATGAAGTGGGCAGAGTGGAGTTGTGTGAGCTTTCAGAGTGTCTTGCCTTGATTAGAGGGAGGAGAGAGTCTGTCAGGAGGCATCACCTTTTACAGGGCTGCCTGTATTAACCACATGGCCTGTCAGCAGGGTGAACAAAGCTGCAGGTCCCGATATAGGCAATTTTATGAGAATTTTTTTCTTTTCTCTATCCTCCTTACCGCACTATGAAACATGGCCATCTCATTTACTGCTGCAGCTCCAATAATATATTAATTTATGAAGTATGAAAAATGAGGTAGTTTTGAATTAACAAGGAGGGGCATGGTGCTTCACAGACAGCAGGATAATCAATCAATAATAGTGAGTCACAATATCCTGTTATTAAAAAGGAGAGAAAAATAATAGAATGGATGGAGAACAGCTCTTGGAAAAGGGGCAGGTGGGTCCTTTTGAAGACCATATAAAGATATAACCTTGATCTTTAGTGATAAGAGCTGGTTCACCAAGACTTATTTATTTCTCTTTGAGGAAAATCCACACACACACCCCCTGCCAACCCCAAACCCAGTAATAAGTGGCAAAATATCTTTTTATTTCAGTCTTTTACAAAGTGAAGAATAGAGAAGCTCAGCATTACTGAGTGAATTCTCATTTTAAGAGCCTAGATTAGCAGAGTCTGCAGGGCACGTGCTGGCCACAGTCTCTGTGGTTCATGCGCACATCTGCCTCTTACAGTGTAGCTGTAATGTCAGCTCCGGTGTTATCAATTCTGTGTGAAATATTTTATCCCAAGCAGCACTGGGAAACCTGGAAGCACTTCTGTGACTCTGTTAGAATTAGTTTTCTTCAGCATGGAGCTTGGCTGGGCTAGATCTTAGAGAGTTATTTCACTATGTCGTGGAGTGCTTGAGGCTTCTTTTTGCATTAGTGGGAGTTCATTGCCCTTCACCCTCTCGGTTCCAAGGTGCCTTTTTTTCTTGCAAGCAGACAGATGTTGCTGGACTCCAAAAGTAATGACGGTTTTCTAAGTGGTGCACAGATGCAGTTAGGGAAAACTAGGGTTGTAGTTTTCTTATAAATCTAGGCAATCAACTCTTAGGCTGGTCCTTCTGTCTCTGAGGAGAGATTGGTGCTGCCTTTTACAGTGAGTCCTCTAATATTTTAATTCTCTGTTGCTGAAAAAAAAAACCTCATCTGACATCTTCTGTCTCCCTTGGAACCTTCCTATGGCAGACCAACATGATCCTTAAAAATGCCTGCAAGAAAGCAACAAAACTCCTAAAGCATCTGTGTTCAGAGATTAAGGCAATGGAATGGGTGCAAGGAATGCAGTGCTCAGGACCTGGAAATGGATGGAAAAATGGAGTAAGCTTGGCAATTTTCTGGCATTTTCCAATCAATTCTAAAACCAAAGTGTCAGGGTTGTGCTGAAGATAAAACTATTGTCCCCTCTTCCAATTCTGTTTCCTCTTATGCTGGTTCTTCAGAACCCTACAGTGACCAGAGCTCACATATGTGCATGAAGGGATGCAGAAAGTACATGATTTTCCTCAGGGTGTGAAGTGTCAGTGACAGACATTTCGCAGTGGCTATTGGAATAGGATGTAGCAGCTGTGGTTCAGTCACTGGGGCAGCCACTCACCTGCTCAGAGTGTATTTGCAGACAAGACTACCGCCATAAACCTGCAAGGACTGTTTCATTGGGAGCTAATTATTAAATGTAACGGAAAATGTCAAAGCCAGTGAGGTATCCAGGTATCCCAGGTAGCTGGGAATCTTCTGCCTAGGTCTAGGACCTTCCCATATCTGGCACCTGAATCTTTGGCACCCAAGTTAGCATGCAGAGCTTGCAGCCTCAGTGGATAGCTTAGAGCCGAGTGCTACTGTGCAGAGAACTGCAATGCCGTCATGTTTTGTAACTTTANGCCTTGCATCCAGAAATTGGTTAGACCTTCTCCTATCATCTAAGATTCCTCCAGTGGGGGGATGTTAGGAGGGGAAGTACATTAGGGACTGTGGGGGACATCAGTAATAGATGCCAGGTAAGTAAATAGAGATAGATTATAAGCATCTGGATGTGAACAGTGATAAAGCTGACTGTTGTCTATGTTCACTCTGCAATCTGACTAAAAAAGCAGAAAAATAAAGAGGGTAAGCAAAGGAGACGCAATGATGCATTTAAAATTGTATTCAGATTTAATGGCCTCAAGGGAGATACATAACATGATTTTTATTTTTCTATAGAGTCGTGAAACACTCTGGTGTCCTCAAATGAAATAGGCTGCTGAATAAAGGCTGCAAAAGTTTACCCCCATGAGTAACTATCCATGCACATCTTTTTGTTTTCTGTAATGGGGCAACTACTGTGAGTAAACTTCTACCCACATGTAAAGTGTTCTCCCAAGTGAGACCTATAATCAGAGGAGTGTTTTTATATAAATGGTGATCTCAGTTCCAGCAGCTGTGGTGCACACAGCCTCTCCTTACTGATAACATTATTTTCTGTTACTATTTTTGCTTACATGGGAAGTTGCCATAATGGTGCAGATTACTTTGTAGTTCTATGGAGAATAGCACAACCATGCATTTACTCAAATAACATATAATTATAACAGTGAATGCTGCTTTTCTCTTTCTGTGAACACAGTTTGGGATTAGAGCAGTTCCCTGTCACTTGAAAAAAGCTGGTGACCACAAAACAATGTGTCAGATACTGTAACAACTGTGGCTTTCCTGTGTCCAGAAGAGTAAAAAAGCATCATGCAGAACTATCCTATGCAGAAATACCAGACTCTGGAGCAATATGATAATATAGATCAGAGGCCATGTGTTGGCCTTCATCTGTGTTGAAGCACTAGTTGGTGCCTAAGATCACCAGTGGAGGTTTCTTCTACTTCTGGTCCAGGCCCATTCATAGGAGTGCTGGTCAAACTGGATGTACAGATCCAGTGTTGATTTGGCAGTTTGTGGAGATCCATTTGGCAGTTTGTGGAGGAGAACTCTGCATGAGCATGCTGTGACACAGAAGAGCCTTTTGGCAAATTAGCTGGACGGCACTGAAGAGGCCCCAGGCAGGTGGAATACTGGAATACTGTGGCAGAGGACTTTGCCATGATGATCTGTTGGGAGCTGGAGAATGTGCAGCTGTAACAAGAATATAATGGGTTGGAGTAACCTTGGATAAATGGTGTCTTGCTGTGACAATGAAAAGGTTTTCCAATCAAGCATGTGGCTGTTGCCAGTCAGTCACTCTTTGCCAGGTCAAACACATGCTTTTTGGATGGCTTCCATCCCCACTGGCACCTGAAATTTAACAAGCAAATGCTTGCTGTGCCTTGTAATTTAAAGTGAAAAGTACATGTGTCCAGTGCCAAAAAGACGAGAGAAAGAAGGGAGACATGTTGTTCTGACCTGCTCAGCAGCAAAACAAAGATAAAATGTCCTGCTTTGTTGAGTCGGTTATGATGGCTTAGTCCATTCCTGTGCATGCAAATTGGATCCAGCTTGGGATTTGGCATCGTGGGCAGGTTCAGATGTCAGACTTAGAGTATCTGTGCTCTTTTCCCAGCTTTGAGTTTTGTATAAGTCTTACATCCATGGTATGTTTTCATTTCCCAGTGAAGATGCCAGTGAGGATGGCACAGTGGTTTTCCTTGAAAAGCTCTTGCTTTATATGCAATTTAACCTTAATTTGCTCCTGATCCTCAGGGCTTCTTGCATGGTGCATCTGTGCTCTTGTGCAGGTGCTGGAGATGGTGATTAAAATGGAGTGCCCTCTCCGTAGGGAAGGGAGTGCGTGAGCTTGGAATTCTCTGAAGTGTTTTGTTTTAGTGTTGGGGGTTGGTTTTCT
>WAAG01004224.1:8785-50766 GCA_013390105.1 Tichodroma muraria
AATTCCACATTTGATAGCACAGTATATCCCTAAGCAGTGACATCTACTTTGTCCCAGCTGCTTATGGGAATGTGCAAGAGGACAGATGTTGCAGGAAGGGAGAGGATGGATTTCTGTAGGGCTCTATGTTACCTCTGGCTTCACAAGGTGAGCTGACCTTGAGAGGAAAGAATTTGGCTAGAAATTCTGGAAATACACCAGGCAACCTTTTTGTCTTTTTCTGCTGTTATCACAGCAGATATGTATTGTCTTCCTTACATCAGCAAACTGTTACAGCAAGACTTACAGACTCTGCAGATGACCATTCTTACACATGGTACATTAGTTACTCTGACTGGAAAATGACTCCAAACAAGGCATGTTCCCATATAAATGATGTACAAGAGGAAAGAGGGTACAGGCAGAAAAAGTAAATCTTGTATTATGGTAATAAAAATCTTGGCATGCTGCTTTCAGACATGTATCATCTTTTTAATATCTGGAAGTAGTCAGCTAAGCATAGTTTGGATCTCTGTTACTTTCTGTGCAGTCTGAGATGCTCTGTCTTGGGCCATGATAACCTGTTAGGGAGAACAGGCTTTGTCATTGCCCGTTGCTCAGGATGAAGGTGGTACTAGGACTGCAGCTTTTATTTGCTGAATGTGGATACTTAGGAGAGCAGGCAAAAGCTGACTGCATGAAAGGAAGGAAGTCGTGTGAAGCAGCATGACAAATTAGGCCATCTGTGTTGTATTTGAAGGTCTTCCGTTCAAATTCTGTTTGGAGTAACTCTTATTATTTTACATGGATCATTAACTACTTAACACTTAATAGGTATCCTTGAACAACATTTGGGCTAATGAAAGCACATAAGTAATGTATGTGATCCAGAACATTTTATAGAGCAACATGGGATTTTCTTTAAACTTCCCATGCAGACAGTGCTTCCTTTAAGCAAAGAAAAGAATCTGACATTAGTGATGCAGGGGAAACCATCTAGTAATCAAAATACCCCAGCTCCTATAAATGTAAACCAGAGCTTAACAATAGCAAATGATACTCATTTATCTTCCCAGTGTACAGTATAAACAGTCTATGCCATTAAGTACTGACTAACATTTTCTCAGGCCTGTCTGCAGGTTTAAATAGCCAGGGGTCTTCAGTCTTACTGACAGCTTCAGAGGCAAAGAAACTTGCTACTGCCAGGTGTGCAGGCTAATAGACATGACTTCCCTTGTCTGTCTAGGCTCTGTATTCTTCACAGTTGCTATGAATTAATTTACTGTTAAATTCTTAGTTTCTTCTAAACTGTTGTATTATTAGCAGTTATTGTAGTCTGTGTTCATTCAGCTACCAGTTCATGTAATTCAAAGAAATGAGAGTTTTGTGACTGAAGGCAATTTTTGACAGATACAGGGAGCTCAGGGACGTCTCTGGCTAAATGTACTTAACAAAGAAAGGTGAGTTCTGACTTCTGTGGCTATGGTTTTGAGAGTCTGCAGGCTGCAATTCTGGTTGCTTTCTGAATGCAGTCTAGTTTCACACTGGATGCAAGGCAAGTACTTCCCTTAAGCAGGCAATGCCAACCAATCCACAGCTTGCTTTCCTCTGGAGTAGGAAGGGAGTGCAAAGCTAGATACCTAACCTGCTTTTCTGAAATCAGCACCAACCCACCAGTTTTCCTTTCTTTTTTTTTTTTCTTCCTTTTAAAATTTTTTTTCTTTGCCAGCAAAAGTTCAGCTAATTCTATTATACCAAAGAGTTAAAGAGTGTGGGACATAACATTGTACTAGACCTGTGAGTTAGACCCTGATCAGTTGCTTGTTACAGGGACTAGCATACTGTTTCTAGGAGATGCAGAGCTGAAAAACATGCTTGGCTGCTCTTGGAGACTGTCTCAAGTGTCTGAAGGTTTTTGCTATATTTATGTACGAAATGATATATAAAAAGGAATTATTTGACCTGAACTGCTTTGGGAAAGGTCTTGCCTGACTATGCCTTCAAATTTTTTGGCTAGCTTACTTTATTCTCGAGTGTTTGAGGAGTGATTGATTGTTCTGGAAGCAAACTAAAAAGATAGATTTGAAGCTGTGAGCTCTCCAGGTCTAAAGAGCGTTATGAGAGTAGGCATGTTTTAAGAGTACACATTGCACTGCTTTAGCAGCTAAGTACAGGCAGCTGCTCTTTGGACAACTTTGTTTTCATAGTTCACACAGCTCATATGTAGGAGAGGTTGATTTATGTGCCGTCCCCACTCGCTTCCATACATGTGGTCAGAAGGGGGAGAAAGAACCTGCATAATGAAGTAAAGATGCAGCTCAATTTACTGAAGAAAAGTGTAATTTAAGCAAGTGTTTATTCCAGGAGAATGTAATTCAGGAAAAACACAAATGTATCTTAAAACAATGGCTGTAATCTACAAACTTTTAGAAATGAAACTGCTGTTCCTCATTTTTTACAGGTGTGTTTGCATCCCCTTGGCTTGTGTACTCCATAAGTACGGAACAGATAAGTCTCATTGAAACGGTGACTACAGGGCTGTTTTGATTCAGTTAGTCACAAAAGCACAAAACTTTTCAGCAAACGCTTTTTGCAAGCTAGTCACCAGTTTTTACTTCCAAAGTATTGTCATGATCTATTGCATTTTCTGGTACACTACGAAGTCCAGTGACCAACTGGGATCTAATGGGGCCCTCATGAAGCTTGTACATCAGTCTTGTTATTGTCCTACAACTTGCAACTGAATGAATAAACAGCTCATAAGAACAAGTATTACAGGAATAGCTTTATTATCTTTAAACAATTTAATTATATTACAATTTATCCATCAATATGCAAAATTAGAAGTATTAAACAACTTCCATAAAATATGCAGGAATGAAGCGCATGTGTGTATATACATATAGATTTTTAAACAGTGTTATTTAAACAATGACTAAAACATTAAATCATTGTATGAAATGTTGATAATGAATGGGTTTATTTCACAGTCAGAAAAGGACAATGCAGACCCCAGCCTCCTTTATTCTCAGTAGATGAGAGACACAGCTTTTAGACATACCTTTTAACAAAACAACTCAGGAGAAAAACATTGCGGTTACTACATTCTTATTTACTGTCCATTTGGTCATATCAAGTATGCATAGAAGTTATGAACTATAAAGCATATGCTCCAAATGGTGATCAGATTTTCTTCCAGTTTTTAACTCCAATTCCAGCCACGTTCAGGAATCTCCAGACAAAATTCATTTTGGTAAGCATATAGAAGAGGGAAAAGTTAACATGCATATTTGGAAACCAAGTAATAAGCATTTGGTTTTAAAATGAAACTGCCATAGCCAAATTTGGTTTATAAAGTCATTTAACTATGCCCAGAGACCGATTTCTTGTCTAGTACAAGAAATACAGGTGTTTAACACATATTCTTAAGTGTATTGTGATGGCATTATTATTGGTGCCTGTGGGTCCATAGTTTTCAATCAACTTTAAAAAAATCTCACTTTGCTTAGTACACATTTGAAAGATCACGTTTCTAAATATTCCTGGTTTTACCAGTTCGAAGATGATAAGCATAAAATGAATTAGGGCTGAAGGGAGCACATACAACGTAGTGGTGGCAGGTCAGAAATAAGCAAGACCCCACAAGGTGTACTCAGCACCTGCAAATCTGGGTTACACTGAGCTTGGAGATTTTAAGGAGACGGTTCTGTGTTGTAAATTTTTGAACTGCATGTTACTGCTTCCAGCTAATGAACAGACAATGCACAGTCATACATACATACATTGAAAGTACTTCTGAAAATCTGACGGTGGATAAAATAAAGTTACTGTATACAGACAGTTTTAAAAATAAAGTCATGTTGTAGTTCATGTTTGTTCTCCAAACCACACAAAGGCACTAGTTTACATTATGGACTAATGTCCTGCAAAACTTCAGTCAAATAAAGGAAGCTATTTTAAGGTTAAAGTGGTGCTAAAACCCAGCTGTCACTAGTAACTTAAAACAGCCACACTGGGTTTTTCAGATTTAGTGGGGGAAAATGTTTTGCCTCAGGACGCACATGTTGGGGGAGTGTGGGTGTGGGGGGAAAGGCTCAGCCTTGAGCGAGTTTTTACAGCCGAGTTATAAACCTGGTTTATAACAGAAACTGGCAGACCCTAAAATATGATATAGAGGTATTGATACACATTTCTGTGTGTGGTAAAAACGTACGTATGCATGTAATTTTTCCGTATTCTCTAATTTTTGGTTATCGAAAATAAAAAGGATTTTGATGAAGCTGTAGTCCAAGGCTGTTCCTTCTCACTTTATTCGTTTGCCAGAACACTTTCCTTCCAGCACTAGTATTTTGGCTAGGGAGCAGGAATGTTGTCAAGATTAGAAAAGCTATTGGGCTTTGTTATCAACTTCTACCTCCTCAAAAACTGTATGCATCTCTACTTGATGTAGGTTACTGCAGAGAAAGCATTGCTTTCAAACTGGTATGGCATTACTACACACACCAGAAGTAACTATTAATTAAATCCTTTCCTCAAGGCTTTATTTTTCACCATGGTGAATTTGCTAACGAATACTTGGGCAAAATTTGGATCAACTACGTACTGATAGGTTTTTGTTATAGTCAGGGGCTGTTCAGTAGCCACGGTTTGCGGGGCTGGCGCTGTGGCGGCGCTGGGAGCGAGGTGACAAGATGTCTTTGTGATGTACTCCACCAGGCGGTTGTACTGCTGTTCTGACAGTCTCTCTCTGGCTCCCTCGGCCTGAAACCAGGTAAGATAACAATAGTTACTGAGTATTTGACAGTCACTGAACTGAGTAGCAAGGTCAATAACTTCCACATTTCTCTGATAAAAATCTTCCTGCCTGAAATCTTAAAATAGTTTAAAGGATTTTTTAAACCATGAATGTTCTCCCATAGTTGAGTCCTTGGTGAATTAGCCCTCTCCTCTACTGTTTTGGACTTCTGAGAAGCTCTAACTCTGCCACAGAAAATGTAAGCATTTTTTAGTATCTTTTGGGAATTGGTCAAGAGTAGAACTTTACAACAGATCAACTCCTTGGATACAGCAAAGGAATTGAAACCCCTTTTAGAAAAAAGTCAGTAGCTCTTGGCAAGGCTTATCATACAGAAATTCTATTTAGCTGAAATATTCTAGTCTTTAACTTACTTAATTTAAAACAAAGACTAGAAGCTACCTTCCAGGTGAATGTTCTATGGCAGGATATATCCATCTGCTTCTGGCAACAATCCCCATTCACACAAGGATATTTTTCTAAACAAAAGGGTTTTACTAAAGATGATTTGGGCATTTTGTTTCTGGAGAAGACATTAAGGGATCTGTGTTTTGCAGGCTGGAATAGGTAGAGGTTGTTTGAGGTCCTAGCAAGAGGAATGCAAGCGACCTACCCAAGAGGGAAAAAATACAATAAATCAAATACTGTCATCATATGGTTCCAACCAGATAAACTATAATCCAGAAAAGCTATGGGGAAGCCTGGCTTTGGACGATCGATCTGCTGTGCCTTTATTTTTGAAGAAGTTGAGGATGACTATGACTAGCTTGAGAAGGGAAGGCATCAAACTGGTTGCATGGTTTCAAAAAACTGTATTTCAGAAATCCCACCATGGATACCATAGTAGTATGACAAGCTAATGGAAGTTTCAGAATAGAAGTTATTTCCAAAATACAACAATGAAAAGGCAGCAGCTATAATAGGGCTAGGGTTTGATGCCTCCTTATTTTACACTTGGAGCATTGATGACCAGTTTAATTTTTGTACGATTTGAAATTTCCCTGCTGGACATCATGCTAAGGATTTAAAGACTTCTATCTTCTGCCTGTCTTTCAGGGAGTTTTACAGGTCTTGCTAGATAGAATGATATTTTCAAACAGTGCCATTAGATTCAATTTAACATCCACAATCAATATTGTCATGTCTCTGGACTGCAAGACTCATTTCAATATTCTGTTGCTTATTTGAAGAAAGAATTAATATGACTGATAGATAGTGACAGGTGTCACATTCACATGAAAAAAGTCCCCTCTGTTTTTTTTGCTGTGCCTTTGGAGATGGATTTGCTGCTCAGCAAGTAGAAACACTCCTGTTTTCAATCATCATCACAAAATTGCTAAAGGAAGCAGGCTCGTGAACAAGCTCAGAAGTTTAAGGTTGAAGCCTATGCCTAGAAACAGTGGAAATGATGAAATGGGCAGAGGAAAGGGTTGTTTCCATGAACGACCTTAAGGGAGGGAAAAATCAGAAGGCAGGCTGCTGCAGCTCACAGCTAACTCACAGCTAACAGTGGAGAACGGTGTCTGAACCACGACCTTGGTCTGGTGGCTCAGTAAAAGTATCTCAGCAGTCAGTCTGTTTCAGCAGTTGAAAGGAGAGAAATATGATGAAGTGCCACCTATGTAAACTGGATTTTCAGTTACAGGGTAAATCTTGCATGTAGGTGGCTTCACACTTTTTCCTCATTTCTCCTAGGAGGTAAGCCCAGGGTCAGCTGGGTTCTGCCTCCACATTGACCAGAAGATCCTGCTTACCAAAGGAGATAGAAATGGTGCATCCCATTCACCTTCTTTTGTGAACCCATTCTTCATTCAGCCCCAGACTATTTTCCACAGATACAGCATAATTATCAGGAGGAAATATTAACTATGGTTGGATGGTCTTCCGAAGTAACTGGGACCCTGCTTGCTTTTAGATGACTTCATCTGTAACTGTCTGCTTCTGCAGCCAGTTTCAGTTTGGCTTATATTTTCAAGACAAGAAAAATTTGGAATTGATGTTATTCTACATTTTTTCCTAAATGGGACCTAAGACTGTCAGTAAGTGCCCTCACTTGCTGCTTTGAACATTTATCATATTAATATCCAGATCACTCAAGGATTCAAAACTTTATCATTGTTTGCTTAATGCACCTTCTAGAGGAATATTACAGATATCATGTCCCTTCATACTACAAGGCCATACTTTTGGATTAAGAATGCCAGTATTTTTCTAAAATTCCTCCCATTATGGTTTATAATGAATAAGCCTTCAGCAATTCTAAATCCACAGCAGCTACAGCACCTGTGCTGTGCAGTCCAGATGGGTGGAGCACTGATCTACTCTTCTGTGCACATTGACTAAGGAGATCCAGCTCATTAGGATTTTTTTTCCACTACTTTGAGAAATCCAAAGATTGGTTTTCAGGTCCAAAGATGATAACATGTAGGACTATCACAAAAAAAAATCTGGAATATCTGAAATTCCAGGCCCCTTCAATTTTTTGTTGTCTTCTTGATGTTATGAGCTATACCAAGAGCAGCTGGAAGAGCAGGCATTTTGAGTTTGACATCTGTCTGGAAACAAGCAGTGTCTCAATTACTTTGGAAGATAATCCAAATACAATTAATACTTCCCTTTCAATAACAAACTTGTGGTGCCAGAACTTTTAAGAATCCATCCAGGCTATTCCTATCCAGATGGATTAAGTTATATATTGTGGAGGCGAACAAGGCATCAGGCAAACCTATTGCTGAAGGAGTCAAAATATGCTCTATAACATCTCTGGTGATTACAGCTGTAGAATAACTCATGTTTTGTTTCCTAACTGTTCCAAGAAGTTGAGGAGAGGGAATGAGAGAAACTGTTTTGGGCAGAGCTGAAACAAAACTTTTGGCAAAGTTTTTGTGAGCAGTAATGCAAAAAAGTGGATTTTTATAGCCTTGAAATGAAATGTTTCAATTTGTTGAATTATTTCTAGCATCTTTGACTAAATTAATCAGAAAAATAGAGATAACTTACATTTGGTAACATTAGCTCTGCTTTGCTAAACTCAAAATAACATTTTGGTTGACCTGATTGGGCATTTTCCAGCTAAAAACTTGAGGCCATCTTTGCAAATGTCACCGTGCACAGACATGTCTGCACTTCAGCTGAGGACGCCTTCAGTGCAACACAATGGCCTGCTGTTAACACCGAGGAGCTGTGCCTATTTCAGCATCTATCTGCAAGTCACAGCTTGTTCCTCCTAAGGTTCCTTCTCCTAATCACATCTGAAGGTTTTGTAGAAGCTCTTGTCAGGAAGCTGAAGGGAAGCTCTGGCTCCCATCAGCACCAGTGGTGCACGTGACAGCCAGACCACAGATTCAGCTGCAGAAAGGAAATCACAAAGTATGAGATCTCCTGATCCACTAAAAAACATAGTAAGTATTAATTACAAAACATTCTAAGTAATTACTAAAACTGTATATGAAGCTTTTTGGAATCTTTTATTGTGTAGCTGCCTTAGCTGCCTTAACATAAAAAAATTCAAACTTTTTTATTCTCTGTTTCTTTCAACTGCTCCTCCTCACAACACATTTCTTTAAATTTTTACAAGAATTTCCGTATCAGTGTCTGCATTCTGAAGGAATATTTTGCCAGGTCTGTTTTGTACAGCATCACTCAACTTTTGCTGTCTTGCCATCACTGACTTGGTTCCACCTGGGACACAGGCACTTTTCTCAGCTTTTCCCATGCCATACATTTTCACTGTATTCTCAAGAGCCTGTATCAGCAAAAGAGATGCTGTACTCAGGCTGGGGGCTCAAGGTTTAAAGATCCTAGAGCTGCATTGCTGCACCACTCAAGTAGGACTCCCATATTTGGGAGTCTATTTAGGCTTCCATCCAGAACTTCAGAAAAAAAACGATGTATTTGGTCCAGTACCTCCAAAGGAGGGTGTTATGAGCGGGTGTATGTGAGAACAACATTGGACTCTGCACATGCCATGCAGGGTTGCTCTGTGCATTCAGGGGCCCCACTTGCCCATAAATCCTACACATTCCCAGCTGTAGCAGCTGTGGGGACAAGAATTAGGCTCCCTGTCCCTCGCCTTCCTTCTCCCAAACAGGCAGACCCTCTGCACCCTTCATCACCCACTTGCGGCAGATGTTGGGCAAGCTGCCCTTCCCCCAGAGCAGCAGCCTACTCCTCACCCCTCACCTGGAAAACCAGATGCAAAGACAACACCCCAATCCAATAAAAAAAGAGATCTGGACTGGTGCTAAAGTTAGGGTTAGGATAGGTTGAGTGCATCCAGTGCCTTAGTGAGAACAACTTTTCTTCTTCCCTCCAGGACAGTAGCTCTGGACTGAGCAGGACAGTCTGGACTCTGATAGTCTGATGTGTGCCTCCACCAACCACTCAGCACTCAGGGATGAAAAAAGCTGAGCTTTGCCCACTTGCTTCACAATTTAAGTAATCCCTCATGTAGCTTTGTGGTGAGAGAAGGCAACTTCAGTCAACAGTTCTCTGTGAGACTGAGGTTAGTGGGAAGACAATAAATATAAATAGAGAATTCAGCACTAAAGAAAGCTTTCACAAAAATATTCAAGTGCTGTCACGACACAGATGAAGTCTGTGCTGACATAGACAGCAAAACCCTTCAGTGACTTCAGCAAAGTTAGGATTTGACTGAAGGTGCTCCTACTTTTTGTCACACCTCATACTTCAGGGCTTTTGTATGTTCTTTTCTTATATTTGAAACAGAAATTTCTGGTATAGCACTCTATAAACTACCTGGCACACTTTTATAAAAACTGGGACACGCATGTTCGTTTTTGAAATGCTCTCTCATATGATTCTACTTGAGAATTTAATACAATAAACATTGTTTCCCACAAGTGTAAAAATATAACATTCTTCTGCCATTAAAAGAAGATAATTAATCCAGAAAACCTCAGTATTCAAATGGCTTAGACATCTTTCAACATGAAGGGTTTATGCTCTTACTGGCCAACACTTGGTGCATCCAATCTCAGAGAAGAACTAATGCAGTTTAAAGCTAGCATTTGCAGAAGAAGGAAGATCTACAGAAGTAAATACAGCCAAACAAGGCCACTGTGCTAGAAGAGACAAGATAAAAGCACATTGAAAGGAGCATCAGCACCACTGAACTGTTAACAGAATTCCCAGAAGAATAAAAGGAACTGCTTTTGCTGGGACTTTGTAGGCACAGGGCGCAATGCTGACTTGCCAAACAACAAACACCTCGTGCATATGTAGCCATGAGAACCTTTCCAGAAAAGAGCTGGTGCTTACCAAGAACTCAGACTTCCTCTACTTTTTCCCTCAGAAAATTTCTGGCATAGATATGGTATATCACGATCAATACGAAGATAGAAGGGAGGAGACACTTTCCTTTCATCCAAAGGGCAACACAGCCAACTACGAGGCACAGATCTCCTGGTTTGGCACTTCAACCTCTGGCCTCCCAGCCCAAAGTATTCCCACTGCCAAAAGCACTAGCATCAGTGTAAACTTCATCTTTGAATGGAAAACGTACTCAAGTCTTTACCTCCAAGTCAGAAGGCACTCTCTGTTGTTTTAGCTGCACCTTCAGCAGATCTTTTTGCTGATCATCTTCCAGACAATCGATTTCAGTCACGGGGAATGCCTGCTGCTGTGTGTCTTCACTGATGCTCACGACAAAGAGCACCTCTGAGGTGAGCAGCAAGCAGCCCTCATGCTGCTGGCCTGATCCACTCACAATCATGACATCTAAGGCCATATGAACCTCTGGCCTTCCCAGAGACTGCAGCATTTTCCTGCATTATCAGTTTAAAAAAAAAAAGACAAAAAAGACAAAAAAAAAGAACTAGTCAGTGTAGTGCATTGGGTCCTCCAGGGCTTATTTTGATCACTGTGTTTTTAGTTAAGCCTGTAGCTATCACCTACAGATGTAAAATAAGCCAGGGAGTGTACTCCAAAACTCCCATTACTAAAAGATGTAAGACTTCAGATTTAAAGAATGAATGTGAAATTGTTACTTATCAAAACCCCTCAATCGCTCACTGCAAAATTGGCCAATACCTGCGTTAGGTTAGCCTACTTCCCATCCTGTTTCCTTGATAATAGAAAAATTATCCTGAGAAGTGGCTTAGAAATTCAGTGCAGAAAATAAAGCTATCTTCACGAACAGCTGTTTCTGGAGATGTGCAGTATTTTTCTTGGGCTCAGTGCAATGATAAATAAGTAAGGACTCACTGAATACCATTAAATAAAGATCAGCTCTGCAGTTTCAAAGCTGGATGCAGATCAGCAGCCCATCATTTGCAGATTGGGTTTCTATGCACTACCTTTGTGTTTAATGTTCCTAAACAAACTGCCATAACTCAGCCTTTCCTTGGGAAGCCTTTCCTGTTAACTTGACCAGAGGCCAGAACCTATTAATAAACAGTGTGGATGTAAAAATGAGCAATTGTCTAAATAACGTTACCAGACGTATTTGACGTGGCTGTTTGGAGCCTGCTCAACATGTTGATCATTTGGATGAGAGCGCTGCTTGGGAAGCTGAGAAAGTCCAGCTCCATGCAAAATACCTGTGGTAAGAGAATTAAGGTTTTTTAGTAGTTGTTTTCTACAACGCAGTTACGTGTTGCAGTGATGTCATCTGTTTAAAGCAGTTCATAAAATAGTGCAGATCCAAAATGATGTCACATCTCTGGAAGCTGTAGTCAAGATAATTCATTAAATATTACAATGCAAGAGTTGTGCACTTAACCCCGTAATCTTGCTTTAGCAAGAAACAAAAAAAACCCCACTGTGTGTTCTATGAATCAGCTCTACACTTGCAATCAAGGGAAACATAACACTCCTGAGAGCCATCATTTCAGAACGGGATCAGACATATCACTTAGGATTTATGTAGAAAAAATCAAGACCATTGTTAACCTTCTTGCTTAATATTAAAATACTTTCATATATGTGTCACAATTGGTACAAATTAGAAGGCAAGTTTGCCTAGATACTGCATTTAAATGTTCAGTTACTTAATCCAGCTGTTAAACACAGATCCGTGTACATTTATGAGATCTCCTGAGGCATCTGGTTTATTGTGAATTCTTCTTAGTGCCAGCACAGAATGGAGAGTACAAGCAGCAGTTAAGCAGGTTTCTAAAGAGACTCCCCAAAGCTGAAGATGATCCAGTACGTATGATTTCAATGTAAACATTCAATGATGAGGTATGGTCACCAGAAAAAATGAGTGGGTTGCAAAAAAATTCACAAATTAAGTAGTTTTAAAAAATTTTACTTGACAGACATGGAGTAGGTTATGCAGCAAGCACTAGCGTTATATGGTTTGGTAAAAAGTTACTCTTCTACAAATATACATCTTTGCAAATAAATGAAGAGATTTTCTTTTGTCTAAGCATTCCAAAGGCATTTTTGCGTAAGGGTGTCAATAACTTAGATTCCCTCTTACACAATGGATAATAATTTAAACAAAACATCAGCAATGAAAAAAAACCCTTTAATTTTTAGCACACATGTTGATGGTAATACTTAAAAGCAGCATCCCAGTTGTAACAGTTGGCTTACCGAGGTTCTCAGCATTATGTGAGTGAAAATGTTATTTACAGATGGAGACAGAGAGAACATGTGTTTATTTCTGTGTGGTCCTCCACCCCTTGGTTCCCCCCAAGAGGCACAGTCCCACTTCCAATTCAGTTGTGGGTAAGAGTTACTTGAACTCTTGTGTATTTTCCTCTCACGCACTGTCAGCTATTATTGATATAGTTTTATGTTTTTTCCTGGCTAACTCTTTTTGTCACATGGTCATGGAAAACATGATGTCTTATATACCATATCTGCAATGAAAAGTGTCCCTCTACTACTATGAGTTTCTTGATAGAGACAGCAGCAGAATTAAATCTAGAAATAATAATGTCCTAGGCAGCAAAGGCAACACAGAGACAGCTGACAACAGAAAAAACCTAATTTTGCTGATACGGGTTTTACACCTATGGGGTGTATAATTCAGGAGAACAGTCATTATTTATGCTCATACAAACAAGATAAAGCAAATAATTGCTTTATTATTTCTTTTACCAGATGGAATGAGCTGTGAATGTTGTGGGAAGCATCCTAAACTTCAGCTCTACAAGCTGAACTCGAGTATGAACTACTCATATTCTAGTCAACACAGCACAAGCAAAAATATTGCTAGTGATTAAAGGCTTAAATATTCAAGGTTTGTCTGGTATTATTAGTGAAGTGGAATTATTGACACATTGTCCTTCTATCAATTTCCTGCTTCTCTTCCCTGACTCCCTCCTACCACTTCTTCTTTAATATTCAAACTGAAAGTGATTTATTGATACTGGAAACAAACATATTAGTATATTTTGATATTTTATTTTTATCTTACACTTTTTGTTTGTCCAGAATTGTTCCCACAATTTGAAAGGATTTAGCACCAGTGCCATTAAGTGCTAAGTCCAGCTGGAAACCCCACCTCTAGCTGCTCTAAGGTTACCCATGTATCTGAAAGCAGGACTGTCCTCCCGTGAAGCTCCAGTTTAAAGGGGATGCTCCTACTACATGACTCACTTCTTTCTCCCAGGAACATAACTCACTCTTTGTGTAGAGACAGCCCAACTCTTTCCCTGCCATAACAAAGCGATCTCAAAATAACGCTCTAATTGGACATAGTGTTGCTCTAATCCTTTTATGTCAAAAACTATTTTGCAAGCACATATGTTTCTGCAACTAATTCTACTGTATTCCAAGAATTACTTCATGCTTTCTGCATTCTGTGTTTCTGTGGCTGTACATCTCTGATCAGTAACAAGAGAGAAGCACAACATGATGGCGTTTCAGAAAAGCAGCAGAGCATTTGTAAGTATTTAGTGGTGGCATTTCTAAACCTTTCTCTAAGTCACACAATACTGAGATGGATAAGTAAGACATAGCTGGTTGTTTCTGAATAGCATTTTAAAATTTAAACGGAGGTGTTGGAAATAAGAAACTCACCGTAACCTGTCCGGGAGACGAGCTCAGCTGCCCCTCCAATGGGCTTCGTGAAGACGCCCATGATTCCCTTCCCCACACCCGAGATGACCCCTCTGGCTTTATGCCCAGCAGAAGCTTGGGCCTCAGATACTCGCTGGAAATTCCGCATCGGCTGATCCACAATCCCAGCAATTGCACCTGAAAAAACAAGAGTCTCCAGTAAGCAGTGAAGATAAATATTCCGGAATAAGAGGAAATCTTACTACTGGACCCAAATATTGTTTGGATTAGAGACTGTACCCCGTTCTTATGCAGCCATTTAGCATGTGACCAATTAGCTAAGCACTGCTTAGCTTCAGTTAAGTTAGATTTTAACTTTTTTTTTTTTTTTTAACATTTAGGTCACCTAACCTTACAGTATGTTTTCCTCTTTCAACTACTTATGCTAAATGCTTTTGCTGAGTTAATTTAATTTGGCTCATTCTGTGTCACAAATCTGAAAATGCTCGGCTAGGAATAAAATCCTCCAGTTTTAGATGACTTGAGCTGCTATGGAAATGAGATTTTCATGTAAGTGTGAGACTGACTTCATGAGAATAAAAACTGCTTGTATTCAATAGATCATTTTTATATCCTCTTCCACTGCCAGAAATGTTCATAAGCTAATGCAACTTCTGATATATTACTAAGATTAGCAGAATTAGACTTTAAGACTTTTTGTTACTTTTTTTTGTGAAAACCATCATATTTTACTTTAATGTGCATGGGTCAAACTTTTACAAGTGACATAGTGACCTTCCCAGCTTTTAGTATCAACAGAGAACTTGAACTTAAATCTTCCTAAATGTAAACAGGTACAAGAGGTGGTACATTTCTTTCATCTTGAGTTTATGCTAGCCACTTAACCACAGACATGTCTCTAGTTGTTGTAATTTTGATAGATAAGCTATTTGGAGATTGCTAAGGGTACAAGGATTGGACAAAGTGACACCAGTCTGCCCGACCCGAGGTGCTTTGCTCGGTGGAAAGCAAGTCTGCAGGCTTCTTGCTCAGGTCTCAGTTTGCACCTGCAGCTGCAAATATCAAGATAAAACAATTATTTAAGCAGTAGGACTAAGTGTCACCCTGGTTACTAGGCATTTTCACCACAACCTAGACATCTTTGAAAGTTCTGCTTTGTATGTGGAAAGAAATCCAGGCATAATTCCACAGATTTGGACAATTGCAGCCGAGGTATTTGGCCCCATGTGTTTACCAGCGTGATGTGCACTAGGCAGCGAGCTGCTAACTGGTTTTCAGATGGATTTAGTTACTGTCACTGGATAAATGAAGAAATTGCTGACTTTGAACAACAAGAACTAATATTGTACTTGTGCACAGTCACTGTCCAAAGAAAAGACGAGGATAAGAAGCAGCACACATTTCCCCAGATCCTTATCCCTGGGATGCTATCAATCAGGAATTCAAGAAACTTGTATCCCCCATAAATGCCTTCCTCTCCTCTTAGAGAGAATTCTTCCAAATTCTGCAGGACTAGCCTTTTGACAAATGTGTAGTATTTCCACAGAAAATGCTAGTCTATCTTTGAAGTGATGCCTGGTTTTAATTGAGGTCACTCACTGAAACTGAGTGTGCAGCTGAATATTCACCTTTTGTACCATAAAGGCCATGAAGCTTTTTCCTTAATGCCATGCCATTTCTTTAAATGATACAATTCTCAATTAATTTGTACTTACCAACTGCTCCTGCTGCTTGACTAAAATAATATCCCAACACCACATTACACAATTGGGATTGCTTGTCCAGTCTTTTCTTTTGTGCAACTGGGATGCATTTGAAAGCATAAAACAATATGTGGTGTTCTGCTAAGTTACAATATTATACTATCCTGTGACCTCCCTCACCCTATCTATTGAGGTCATCCACAACTGCACTTTCAGAACAGAAGTTATTGCCTTATAAATGTAATCCACCTAAGTCCTAGCACTAGTAAATTATTTACTGCAGTACACTTGAGCAAAGTTATAAGGTAATAATAATTAAGAACCTACTCCAAAGGACCTTTGGTATGCTCCAGGCACTGCTCAGCTGGAATTAGGCTCCATGGACAAGGAAACAGAACGGAAACTGCTGTGACTGTGTTATATAAGAATATTTATATAGTGCCCCAAATAATCTGTAGCTTAATTAGCCAGCTTTTAGTAATTCCACACTTTCTGTTACTCTGGCAATTTATGCATGCTCTGAACTTGCCTGTGAAGACATTGCCCTTTTGTACCTCAAATCTTTTTGCAAGTCTTGTTGTTTTACCTGCAAAAAATATAACCAATGATCTTCTCTTCCTCTCTAATTCCTTATCTTGAATAGCAGCTCACTGCCATAACTCATTCATGTGCCGTGGCCATGCCCACAAATCACAGAATAAACTATAACCTTACTCCTTTCATTGAGGAGTGGCTGTCCTACCACCCCTGCATGGGGAATCCAGACCTGTGCAGCTCCTTTCCTGTGTGCAGCATGTGTGAGCAAAGGAAGAAAACACTTTTGCTCAGGCCAAAGCCTGAGCAGCCTCAAAACCCAGCAACAGTGACAGAGTGGTGACACACATGAGGTTCAGGGCACTCCTCACACCAGAAACTGTGCAAAGCACATCTTCCCTGTGCCCCTGTGGCTTCTTGCATTCTAACAGAGTTATTGGCAAGAGCACCATGAGGGATGGACTCACCACAGAAAGTCTCTCTCTGACAGATTTCAGTAGGGTATCAGAAAAGTGGAGCATGGAACCACATGTAGTGGTTCCTCCCTTCCCACTCTCATTCTCTCTCACATGGTGTCCTACTGCTGTCCCTGTCCTTTCCCTGTAATGTCCCTTGACCAGTATTTTTTTTATTAAATGAAACCATTCTCCATTTTTCCCTTTTTTTTTCTTACCCTAAGCATTTGATTTTATATGCATGTCCACATATGTACACACAGATTATGCATGTATAAAGAAAACCTCAATAAAATTAAACACCAAAGCAACAAAACAAAAACATATTCTTCCATTACTGGACCAAAGAGGTTCCAGCAACAACATGACATCTGCTAAACATCAGATGGGGTGCACTCTGGTTAATACATGTTGCTCAGTAACAATAAAAAAGTTACTTTGATAGCTACAAAATTCAGATAGTTCAGAGTATATCACTGGATTACTTCAAGAAGAATTTGATTACGGGCAGCAACCGGTTCGTGCGCAGACTGACAAAGTTTGGTGAACATAGCACAGCTTACGGACTTTGGCAAAGCTTGGATTGCTTGTGACAAATTCTTTCAGAGCAAGACATAATTGGAAAAAAAACCCCACTAAGAGAAACTGGCCATGTTCTGCCATGAGGCTGGAAGCTGGCCAAGCTGAAGCCATTTTGCTTCCTTTCCTCTGTTATCTTTCAGGACTGACACAAGTGTTTCACACCAAAAACAGGGCAGAAGCATAACCTCATCACAGCAAACACCACATAAAAATACAGCTCAAAGAAAAGAGCACCTGTTGCCATTCTGGAAGCTGGCCAAGCTGAAGCCATTTTGCTTCCTTTCCTCTGTTATCTTTCAGGACTGACACAAGTGTTTCACACCAAAAACAGGGCAGAAGCATAACCTCATCACAGCAAACACCACATAAAAATACAGCTCAAAGAAAAGAGCACCTGTTGCCATTCATTAATGAAGTTACACAATTAGTGTGTGGAATAGCACACAATTTCAGGATTAGCACTGGCTTGTGGTATCTTGTGTTGTAGATAGGCAAACACAGAGTGGCCCTGACTCAGTGATAGTGTACAGCAAGAACAGCCACTACCACCTGCAATAACAAAAATTTGAGCTTCTGAAACCCAGGCTTTGCCTTCTCTACCAGGACAGTTGCAGAGTCAGGCAATATGGCTCAATTCACTTCCCCAAAAGCGGGAAGGAGTAACTGAAATGTTGAGCACTTCTGCCACTGTAGAAAATAGCTTTTTGAATAGTTGTCAGCTTTTTGGTTATTCATATATGCTCAACTTCCTAAAGGCAGCCACTTCAATATAATATCTTTCACTAGGACCAGCAGTTGAAAATACAGCCTATAGTTTCAATAGTCTCTTTTACATACTTATAAGTTATTATTTTAAGTTTGACCCTGTCATGCAAAATGCAAAAGGTAGTTCCTTGGTGGGGAGTCAATCATCTAAGTATTTTACAAACAATTTCACTGCATTTTTGCCTAAACATATAGAAGAAAAAACCACACCTATCATAAGCTGTTGCTTCTTTTCACTCACAAGTGTTACTAAAATGACCCAGAAATCTCCCCCAAACTAGAAGAGAAGACAACAGCTGGCCAAAGATAACAATCAAATCAAACAACACCCTGACAGTGCTTGAGTCATTTAAAATGAGACAGGACAAAGCACTTAAAAATGTACCACAGGGAACAACTTGCACTGAGGAGGAGACGAGAGTACATGATTTTGGCCCCCATTCAGCAAAGCTCTTAAGCACATGCTTAAGTGCTCTGCTGAATCAGGGCCACTGTGAGCCAGATTTTCAGAAAAATCAAAAAGGCAACTCTACTTTCTGGGTAGATATCACATGGTGAACTGAGGGCTCTTACATGACTTCACCTAGGCACAAAATCTACATTTGCCATTGTTTTAGCTGCCTGCACGGGTCAGATGGCTTTTACAAACATGAGTGACCATCGTAGAAATCTCCTTCACACTCTTCATTTTTACTATTAGAAAGTCATAGAAATTACAGCTTCAAATAGTTGTGCTCTCTGCATTTCTGTGCTCATGAAACTTTTCATCCTTGTGTAGGAATATAACTGCAGCTTCACTTCACTTTGTTACGTATGAAGAACCTTAAGTGTTTTTAAAGTAAGCATGTTCATGTTTATCCTGAACGCACTGGGGAAAAAAAGCAGCACAGTGATAACATCCCTTCAACTACGACTGTTTTGTTTGGTTGTTTTTGTTTTTTTTTTTGAGAAGCTACAATATTCTTTAAACTAAATAGTCAGGACAGCAGCAGCTTTCTGACATGTTTGCAAAAACTGAAACATAGATCTATTCATAATTTAGGTGTTGACACAATTTATATGAATGCTGCCGCCTATACAGAGGAAACATGCTTTTTAAAAATCAAGTTTAATTAAAACACTGATATAAAGTAAGTGGAATATTTCTGATTTGTCCCTCAGCAAGAGTTCCATACTTGTCATATCCAGCTATAGAGTAACTGTAGCTATTTATCTGGGTGCTTCACTGACTCCACTGCTAAGAAAAGAGGTATTTAGCAGGAGCAATCTCTAAATAACAGCATGAATAAAAACAAGACCCTAGCTGGTGGAGGAGCACTGTTTAAATGCTAATATGAATCTCTAAGTTTCTAGCATGAAGTCTGATTTCTTAGGCAATTAGGGACACTGGAATTCTAGCTCTATTTTTTTGTTTTGCTTTTAAGTCGGGCGTACTGCCGCAAACCACGGAATCCTTGTGCGCAGGGAGGTGCAGGAATGGCATATTTGTGCCTGTATGTGAGGAGTTCCCAGCTTTCCTGAACAGCAGAAACTTTGCCTTCTTATAGCCAAAGCTACAGAGTTTTGCTCTTCAGGCTGTACAGCTGATGTTTTTAGCTCTGAAGGGCTCTGGTGTGTCAGTGAAGGGGATATAGACACCATGTTACCTCGATGTTTTATTAATAACTGAGCCAAGATCACCAAACCATTTCACCGGCACATACACACCAGGCTGACACAGTGCTTCTAAAGTATAATCTTTCATCCAGCAAGTCAACCTGACTGCCCTTAGCCCAATAAAACAAGAGGGAAAAATAAAACCTCCTCCAAGCTGCCTTTGATTTGCAACACCAGTAACAGCTTACTATTGGGACAGTGGCTACTAATATATGGAATTTCTCCTTCATGCGCATTTCTCCCAGGACACTCGCTTGCCAGTTTACAGGCATTATCAAATGACAGTACTTCACATCATCTAATGTTATTGCTTAAAATAATTCCCAGCAACTTAACCCAAACTTGTAACATTTTTACCACTTCCTCTTTGGGGCTTTCAGGGTTGTGGTTGCAAATTTAGGAGTTGTGTACACTACTGAAGATTAGGAAACAGGACAAATCCTTTCAAGCTTCAGCTCTTCTAACCTTTTGCACTGGACTGCTTTTGGTCACTTTGATCTCTAAGAGATTCATACTGTTTAATACATACTGAGGAACTCTGCCAAACAATACAGTTCTGCATTCCTTTGCTGTGTGACAAGTCAAAGTAACCTAGAAAATCCAGCCCCTTACTGCAGAACTTCTCGCATAGACTTTTTCCACTGCGGGTTAGTTTTCAAATTTTCAGATACTATTTTGAAGTGGATAGAGTAATCTTCACTTCTAACCAAACCACTTGGCTGCTTGATGAATAAAATTACACTGAATCAGGACGATCTGGGTCTCTTTGTAAAAGCAGAATTCCTCATCAAAGCTTACTTAACATCTGCACTAAGTTGAAGTGGTTTTCAAACAAACCCAAGAATCTCTGATATCTACAGTGCTGCAAAAACAAGCAGGTTCAGAAGGCATTCCTATAATTCATCAGAAAGTAAACATCAGCACGATGACGTCTTCGTGTTGAATTAGTTACAAGTCACGCTGCCCGATGCAGAATTACTTTTTTTCCCGCTCAGATCTACATCATGTACGAGTGAAAATATTATTTCACAAAGAAAGTGCAAACCCATTCTATAGCTGCAATTATTTTATCAGCAAAAATCACACACAGAAGTCACTAAATCTTGATAAACAGTATCTAATATAGATACTGTGAGGCTTTGCCACAAGAAGACACCAACCCTCCCAGAATTTGAAATTACAACTCACAGTTAGAAAAGGCTAGTGAGCAGATTAGCAAACAGTATTATCACTTAACTTGATATTTAATAATACATTACCTAGAAGGCTAATGCCTAAACGAGAGAGCCCCTGTCTCAGTCCTTCTCCCAGGCTCTCTGGAAGCTGCCTTCTCCATTCTTCTTGCCTGTTGTAATGTTCCTCATCCAGTGACAGCCTATCCATATTCCGAGCAAGACTTGTTGCCAGATTGGTAATTGACGTCAGTGTACCTAAGTGCATGGAGATACACATTTGGGTCTGGATTAAAATGCTTTAATTTAAACCACGGAGACGTTGTATGCCCCACTGCGATACTGAGCTTACGAGCAGACAGCAAGTCAAGGGAACAGTCACCCATGTGTAACACGCGGTACTATTTGCTAAGCATCACCACGCTGCTGCTATGGTCCGCGGCACGCCTTTTACATTAGCCTGCTCCGGCTTTGCCTGGTCGGTGGGAACAGAAACTCATCTGAACATCCCTCTCCAGTTCCCTGACATGTGTAAGGCTAATCTAAATGGAGAGGAGGGTGACGGAAAGGTAAACAAATATTTACAGAAGGAGCCGCGAGGCCGCGTCCTGCGGGAGGCTGGAGCGGAGGCTCGGAGCAGCAGCCAGCGCCGGGGCAGCCGCTGCCCTGTGCGGCGGCTGGAGCCACGCGATGGCACTGTTTGTACAGGCTTCGCAAAGGAAAAGCTCTTCCTGTTCCCATGGCAGGACAGCCCCACCGTCAAATCCCATCCACGTACTCACACAGTTATGACAACTGTATCCACTTCTTTTTTTTTTTTTTTNAATATGATGAGGCGACCGAGTGTAGAATTTCTGATGGCTAGCAGAAGTGCAGAACACCTTTAATACTTCTGCAGTTACCACATGAAATACTTGCTGAGTGAATATCTATTTCCCACTGGGAGGTTTAAAATTCTGAAGTTTCTGAAACATTCTCATGCACTGCAGTAAAGTGGTGATCTGTTTAATACATGAGACATTGCATGTGAGCTTGTTACCCTCTTAGCTTAGTTAAACAGGAACTGTTTGGTTTTTGAGCCCTGGTACCAGGGGTACCAACTGGCATTATCAGAGCAGCACAAGACATGCAGGGCCAGGAGACTGAAGGATGGACAGATTTTATTGCTTAGAACTTTAACAATGCATGACAACAAAGCAGGAGCTGGAGTAATAAAGTGAAAGCTCTACCTTTGGAAATGTGTTTTACAAATGATGTTGTTCCTCTGGAAACGCCACTGACAAATGCTCCTGGGCCTCTGGTCAGCCCTTCATAGGGGAGCCTAAAGAAATCAGCTATGCCATTCCCTATGCTTCTCACCAGACTAGCTGGGCTTCCGAGAATTTCCAGTGATCCAACAACCCAGCCTGTGTGGAGAAACAAGACACATGTTACAGCTGCAAAATCTGCAGAAGCAGCAGTTGCGAAAAGGTTATTCCTTAATTATCTTTTTCACACTAGAATTCATTGCATTATGAACTTCCTTTGAGCAAAACACAGGAAATAACTCATCCACTACGAATTCAGAAATGGCAATCTTTCATACTTCGTAAATCAAAGAAATCCTTTTGGCAAACTCACAAATAGCTTTGGAATTACTTCCTTCCAGGAGCTTCCCGTATTTCTGCTAAAAGTGTGTGAGGGAGGCGGATGCGAGAGCCTCACAGCTACAGAGGAACGGGACTGCAAGCTCAGATGGTTGGGTTGGTTTTAGACACTATAAGGCAGCGTTGTGATTTCACATCCTTTTGTGATAGAATTGTGACAGGGAGTTTACACTGATACAATGTACTGCTTTACGGGAGTGTGCAGGTCAATTGCTTGATGGAGTGTTAGGAAAAGGGATGCAGATTTTTGACAAGTGCTTAAGAAGTTATTTTAAATCCACCCCAACCCTTCTAAGCTGATCATTTTCTTTCAGAGTGCAGTGAAAGCCAGACAAATGTCTTCTGCTCAGTACAGTTGTGTAAACAGCAATGACATCTACATGCTGATTAGGTTACTCATAGGGGAGTATTCCTTATGCATATCCCAGGAGAAGTATCTGCAGATCTGGTTTCCTATATAAACGCAGGGTTGCCAGCAGCTTGCTGGATGGCTGAGCACGCAGCAGCAATCTGCTGCTGGAAAGCTATTTGCAGGTCTTGTCTTTCTCAGGCTGGTAGGCAGCAGATTTATTAGGGAAACAGTGCTGCATAACTCTTTTTTTGGCAGCCCGGAGAGAGCAATTCAGAAATGGCAATAAATGTGAAACGGGAACTGTTTGGTCTTTGAGCCCTGGTACCACGAATCTCAGCTGGCACTGTCAGAGCAGCACAAGGTGTGACAGGGCCAGGAGACTGAAGGATTGACAGACTGGCCTCCCGCTCTCCCATGAGGGCCCTTGATCTGCGCTCTGCCCTCCTCATTCCCATCTCATCATTGAAAACTCCTGCTATCCAGATGCTTTTCTTGTTTTCTTTTAACCCCTCCCAGTCATTCCTGTGGAAGGCTGAATCATGAAACTTAACAGAAGAGAAAATGTTACTCATATGAATTGAATTAATCTCATACTATCATTCTAAGCTCCCGGAAAATCTATTATTCTTGTTGAATCTGTCCCACATTTCAGTTCTGGCAGGTTGAGAACTCCAGTACTTGTAATACAAAAAGCGGGAACCAGAGTGGACATAAGAGAGAGGGGGGGATGGACTACAAAAAGAAAACCCAAGTGCTACTGGCAACACAATGAACAGAGCTGCAACACACATTTTGTGGCCTGGCTGTCCTGGAAAGGAGCATCCCCTGGCAGCCCTTTCCTGCCTGGACCAGGGGAAGCCAGAGCTCCAGGCTGGGCCTGCAATTCCCTCACTGTAGGATTTTTAATAAATTATCTTTGCCACTGTGTGAAGTGCTGAAAAGCTGGAGGGATGGGGGAGGTGTGTACAGATGGGAAAGATGTTCCTTCTGCTTCTTCTGATCAATATTATTGCAATAATTCCTTAGATCCTTTTCCCCCCCTAAATATTCTTGACATTCCTTGTCTTACGTGGTGGTGTGATGGAAAGTGGCTACAGGACACTGCAGCTTAGTGCCTTGGTGCCCTGCAACATCCCCAGCAGGCACCACCAACCTGGGACACGGGGGACTCCAACTCCACTCGCCTGCTGGGCCAGCCAGCATTTCAGGAATGTAAAACATTAAAAAAAATGGGAATGAAACCAGCTAAACACAAAACTGAGGGGTTGCCTGGTTTGCCAGGGATGGTTTGTTGTAATCTGTCCCTGCCTGTCAGGTTTGGGAAGCTCTGGATGCATCGTGCTCACCCTTGGAGAGCGTATGGGAATAATCTGCAACCTGCAGCATGGGTGACCCTCCTTGGCCAATGCTCAGAGCAAAGCCAACAGCTCCTCACTGCCAGCTTGGACCAGCCAACCCAAGGAGGAAGGTGTGGGAATAAGTCAGGAATAGGAGGATGAAGAACCAGGAATAACCCCTCAATTCACAAGCTCTGTGTGGCATTTTACTTTGCAGAAATACAGTATCAGGGCAGGTTACCAATTCCCACTTATGTGTACTAATTATATCCACTGACACAAAATAAATATGACTGTATTAGCAGAGAGACAGTGAATTTTCTTTATAGGTAACTATAGGGTCAGATGTAGTACCAGTGATATTTCTGAATAGAATTTTGTTAACTTTTATATAGGGGACAACTTAATTAGAAAAGAATAGGAGATTTCCATTTGGCTGATTTGAGATAAGCAATGCTAATCAGCATATTTGAACAGAACTCTCCAGCCCCATTCATGTCTTTAATGGATTCTGACCACTCCTTTGCAACATATAGGGCAGCCTAAAGCACCCCCTCCAGCAAGCTTTGGGGCAAGTCCTGCACCCTCCTACAGGTAAGCAGTGGTCCTGTACACAGTTAAGGGCAGAAGAGTATACATTCCTGAGTGTAAGGTATGGCTGTATGGGCAGGCTGTCTGTGCAGATGCTAGCAATGATTTATGCATGAGACAGTGGTGAGCAGAAGAGCTGCTCAATGGTCAAACAACCCATATTCCAGATTAATGTAGTTAAAATGCAGGAGCATGAGATCCTCTTCCATAAGAGACCAATTGTGCTAATGGTGAAAAAACCCCTCAGGGTTTGCAGATCATATAAAGCTTTTTGCTTGATATTTTCCTTCCTTTTTTACTTTGTTGACACAGTCAGCTTTTTTGACAAGTGTCACAAAGTCTTCAACATAAACCATTTTCTTTGCTAAAGCAAACATTAATCAGTACAATTCACCATTTTAATCATGGTGACACCTTTCAAACAATACATTTTAGTTTTGGTGTTTTAAGCAGGAGTTAAGTATATATGCATATGTATTTTCCTGAAGAGAAGCTCCACCAAAGCAAACCTCAATTCTCAATACTTAAATCTGCTTGATTTCAGATACATCACTGATCCCAGAGCAAGTGATGGGGGAGAAGCATTTACACTGTGGACCATATTTGGCTACAGTTTCACTCTTAATTACCAAGCAACTAGATCTGCCCTTCTGTACTATGAGATTTAACTACAAAACAAATCCAAACAAGCAGCAAAAAGAAAGACCTGCAGGTTTTGCAAGCATACCATTGCAAGAAAATAATGAGCTGGTACACTGTTGTGGTGCACAGCTGTGCATACTGTTGTCACAATCAGCAGGGCGAGTCAGGTATGCACACAGTGAAAGACAAGGTCAGCATCTATAAACAGATGAAATACATGTATACAGTTTTGGAGAAGTCAGGCTGCAGCTATGCTTCCAGTCCAAATGGAAGCATAAGGATCTCAGAAAATCTGATTATTAGTATTGCAGGAAAATAAATCCCACATTTCAGTGTGGACTATGTTTCTTGTGTGTGATCATGGAGGAGCTTCCTCCTGTCTCAGGCACAAATTCTGTGCTGCACCAAGACACATCAGAGACCAGATTTCATTATTTCTACATTAGTATTTATGGAAAACAAAATGTACCTGATAACTTAAAAGGACTAATTGCTTGCTATTGATCCTATATGGGAAAAAGTGACTAACAGCAAACTTAATAGTTCTTGGATCAAAGGACAATAAACATCTGTGTGCCAGTTTAGATCGAAGGCTGTATGAAGAAAGACAGATTCCTAATCATAAACTGCAGCCAAAAGGAGTTTTAACAACAAAGCAACATTCAGGTCTATAATTTACTTCTGAATGCAGAGCAACATGCTGAATAATTTGATTAAACACTGTTTTGGGGAGTTTATGTAAGGAATGTGGGTTGATTCTGACTAGGGCTACAATATAAAATGACAAAACCTAAGCCAGCTAGAACACATTTTTATGCTGCGTTCAGGGTTTCAGGTGGCTGGCTAATGTTTAGCACAACATTGCAAATCTTCACTGGTGCCTGCTCAGCTGTTTTATTTCCCTTCTGTTGTATGACAGGACCTGAAAGGTGCCTAAAAGAATTGTTATCAGTGTCTAAGGAGAACAAAAATCATACAGCTAACATCTAGGGCACTCATCTTGAGCGACAACCACCGAATCCTGGTACCCAGTGAAAATGTTGCTTGTTAGGGAGAAGTACTGACCTGCTCTGAAAAGTGCTCCAGCAGCGTAATGCATGGCCAAGGCATGGACAAGTTGCCTGGCTGTGGTGAAGATGGGTCCTCGCTCAAACACAGAGAAGGAGAGAGGGGTGTGATCTGAGGCTATGTACAGTTTCAATGAAGCATGAATACTGACAAGGAGATTAACAGGTTGTATTTTTAATTTTCTTAGCTTCACTGGCTTGACTAAAGCTCTTGCATGCTCTCTCACTTGTTCAGGCACTATCAGGGTAGTATCTGAAGCACTCATGGATTTATAAGCAGTTTTGTTTTCTGGAAGATATGTATCAAACAAAGTCTTAATGTAGTAAACAAAGGTGTCTTCCACATACAGCCTTGCTGGTTTGAGCTCAAAGCTGAGGTCATTCACGTGAAACATGAAATCCTCTTCCTCAGAAAAAGCAATACAGAGTTTTATAAAGCAGTTTTCCTTATAGCTTTCCAAATCTTTGTTACAAACAATGAGATTGTTCATTCTTGACCACTGCGCGGTTTCATTTTTCTCTTCTTGGCACAGCAGGACTGCAAAATGGAAATTGGATTTGCTGTACAACTGATTGTCCAGTTGCAAGTCTTCACAATACACTTGGAGACTATGAAACTGTGGGAGGCCTTCCACAGAGTCCTGCTGGAACTCCTGTGACAGGGAGCTGGTGCCTGGGGCCATGTGGAGGAAAACATTGTCTGCTGTGAGACGCAGGAGTTCAGATGATACTTTGTGGTTTGTAATATCATCAAATGCAGCAAGACTTAACTGACTGATGAACATTTTCAGTGACAGGGTCTGTTCTTGACTTCTAGATAGGAGGGAAAAGAAGTTTTATTACTTCCTGTCCTTTGAGTTCACCTGGCATCTTGCTTGCTCGAAGAGCTATCAAGAGTGTCATTCTCTGTAACGCGTGGGAAACTCACTGGGCGAGTCCTGCTAATGTTACTGGGATTTGGCAACCTTAATTAATCACCACAGTGGGTACCACGCAGGAAGTCTTCTAAGAAATGGAGCAGTATACATCTATACCAGGGTTGTGTGTTTTATCAATCAACAAGTTTGGACAGGAACATCTCTATCTACACATTAATTCCCTATTACATTTGCTACAGAGACAGATATTAGAACACACCACAAATACAATTTTCTGCCGATGCATGCACAGCTTCAGATGTTTCACTGAAGGTTACTATTACAGATAATCATTTCACATCACATGCAGTGAGTGCCCTCCAATGAAGCCACTGCAGTATTTTTATACTGATGGCATTGAGGGCCTCCCCCCTGCAATGTAAACTGCCCATTGCAAAGTTTAACTAGCAAGTGGACTACTAGGTACTGCTGATGACAGTTTTCTTGGGGATTAATACCTAATTACAACGCAAATAAAAACAGTATGACAAATTCCACTCTAAATGTAACAGGATTGCTGGAGGCCAAGCATTCTGCAGCTTAGAAATAAGTAGCACTATAATTCCACTTGAATGAAGCTGAGGACCAGACTGTGGTGTATTATGGATGTGGGGAAATGAGAAATCTTCTAAAGAAGGGTGTTATAATCAAGCAAGATTAATTACTAACTGTAAGGCTATTTCTACAGCTCTCGCATATTAAATCTTCGGGGCTTGTAAGAATACAGATGGCAGAACCTGGCTAAATACATTTTAAACTGATGAACACACTCAAAATTAATTATTATTAAAAATGTCTTTTTTTTTTTAAAATTAACAACTCAAGTCCTCTTTTTTTACCAGTCATCTAATGTTTACCCTAAAGTGACATGACTTCTGATGTTAGATTGTCCTTTTTAACTGTGAGATACAAAGCCATATGTTCTAAACATATGCTACAGAGCATGCAGCAGTATTAAATTAAACATTAACAAACAGTTAAGCCAAAGTTTCTAAGTCAGTTAACACTTAGAAAGCTGACTGAGCTCTCAGTAATACTTTCAATCACCTTTTATCTGCTTTATGTACCTGTTGAGGTTGATACCAATGTGTCCAGCTCTTCCTTCTGGGGACAAGGTTATGACTATTGTTCCACAGTGATGGGTGATGTCCACATAAACACAGCCAAAGCCAGTTAAGAACACAATCTAGAGGGTTAAAAACACATGGAATATAACCAAAATCACTATCTTTAATGTCATAATTAAATTAATGCTATCAATGCCTTCTGGTTGACATCTTTTACTCAAATCAGGATAATATTCACAAAAAAAAGCAGATTTCAATAATTCAAAAAATACCTGTGCTGATACTTTAAGAATTTCAGTTACACAGGGAGATGAAATTTGCATCCCATCATTCAACTGCATAACTGAATACATTTTAATAAGAAGCTTCTCCAGAAAAAAGCAAGATGTATTGGGGAGGGTGGAGTTTATATGAGAAGAATAAATAGGAAATTTTAATTTGTGATTTTGGATTAAGAAGAAAGGCATTTTCCTGGAGCTCTAAAAAGTTCCACTTTCTCCTCTAGAAAATAAACCCTAAACTAACATTATATCGCTGTGTCTTAGCTCAGAGCTGGGTAGATGAATGGCTGATAGCATGATGTAAAACACATGAAGACTGAAAAGTAGGTAACATTTTGGATCCATGAAAACTTGCATTAACAACTCAAGACTGAGCACATTATTAAACCATTGAAACTGGTTTGTGAGAACACCTTCACAGGCAAGGTGATGCCACGAGGAAATGGCAAAAATCTATTGGAAAGCATAAAAACATATAAAAAGTCACGGAAAATGGGAATTCGACAACGGGTTTGTGTGTTGCTTACAGGTGTACAAACTTTCATTCTGGACAAATTGTCTTTAGGAATAGGCTATTTAAAGAAGTGATGTACTGCTTTTGGAGCTTAATTCTGCAATATTTCCATGCAAGTTTTGTGTTTCTCCAGAACACAAAAGATTAAGATCTTTTAAAGGTTTGGAAAATTCACAGCACTCTAACAGTCCTTGTTAGAGCAAGCTGGCTTCTCTTTTTTGTAAGGTTGCTATCAACACAATTTTTTACTGGATTGCAATGGCAGAAGCTATAATAGAAAGGAATGCAAACTCAAAAAATGACACAAAGTTATTGGGCTAGCACAGGTAAAATAAACAGCTATTTGTCTTGAATAACCTTTACTGCTGTTAAGAATTCACCAGAAGCAAAAACAATTGGAAGTTTAGTAGGATCAGGACTTAAACTGATTCTTGTTAGGCTATTCATAATAACATTGTACAGATAATTAAATTTCTTTAATCAAATTTCTTATTCTTCTGACAATTGCATATAAGAGAATTTATAATTTTGACATGTCAGTTTTAACCCTTTGCTTGTCTGGAAGAGATTCACAATCCTACATGGAATTGGAGAAAAAAAGAACATTTACAGAATTTTCAAAACTATAAGTATTCTAAATAAACCTCCACTGATCTTGAAAATTGGTCATTTTTAATTCCAATTTCAGATTATTCTGATGATAAATACTTCAATATTTATAAAGGTATTAGTTTTAAGTAGTTTTAATCTAATAGAAAAAAGTACTTATCTGTGACTACAAAGAATAAACACAAATTACTTAAGATCCTTCAAATCCCAGTGATTTCACAACCTAAACTGAATTATATGTGACACTATTAGTATATTCCTTATTCACTTATATTCATAGTTTTCTAAGAGACAGACAGACTTAGAAATCCTGGGAAAATTTTCAACATGTACATCTTAAAACTTCAATAACAGAAGGCTATACTTTTTTTTGGAGAGCTGTTCAAGTAGACAATGATCCCCAAATGTTGTCTTAGCATCTAATTCCTTCTAGGAGCCAGATACTTATAAAGAACCCTGGTCTGGCATAACATTAATGACTGAAATTTGAAACCTTGCATTGCTTGACTGGCTTGCTGAATGGAACTGAACTACTTGCTATATAACATAACACTCAATAATCAAGAGCATTTTGTGATTCGTGCCCAGGGAAAACATCTGAAACTAGTATTTCTTTCAAAGAGCCAAACAGTTTATGTTGATTCCATGTAAACTAATGACTTCAAAGATGGAAAACATTCCCATCAAAAAGAACTACTCCAGTCAAGGTTACCTCAAGACCCAGAGAAAAATAACAGAAGGAAAGAAAAGGGAGGGGTTGTTTTGTTTTAGAAAGACATGAGCAGCTTCTGTAAAGACACAGAGGGAGAATGACTGTGATGATTCCTACAAGATATAAAGATAAAAATCCCGTGATAATTAAGTCACCAAATTTTCCTGGATTCTGTGGCATTCTTTGCTTACAGAATCCAGAAATTTTCAAGACTGATTTTTCCAGGCAACACCAGGTTGATTAAAAAGTGGAAAAAAAAATCAGTCTTATAAAGTCTCTACTTTCAATCTAGCTATTTTTAAAAAGAGACAGTAAAGAAGATAGTCTGTGTTCTAGAACTTCCCCAGGAAGGGGTTTAGTTAGGCAGGAGAGTTTCCAGGAGTTAAATAAAACCAACAGAAAGGATATACTTATGTGAGTTTATGATTTACACACTTATTGCAGAGGAACAATGCACTGTGCAGGTCAGAAAGACAACCATTTATGGTGTGAACTAGGAAGCAGTTTATAATGATTTACTTGTGTTCCTTGGTTGTTGATGTCCACAAAATCACTCCATTCATTTACTGATTCATCAGATGACACCACTTTCAGAAGAATACTGGGCAATAAATGACTTGTTTTGCAATCTGGATAGCTGGAGATTTGATGGTAAAGTTCATGATGAACTGAACATTCAGCTGGAATCTTTCTACAGTAAACTTCAAACTTTGGTGTATCTGAAATATAAAATACACAAGATCAGAGCTTTCTAAAACCTGTATGAAATCAAAACTCATCAATGCTTGTACAAATGAGAAAGTTTCTGTCCGAAATATTCCTAATAAATAAAAACATTGCTTTTCTATTGGTTAGAATAGTATCTGTTTGGGTTTTTTCCTTTTCTCTTTCTATTTTATGAAGTTTTACAGAAGTAATGTTCTGCTGATCATTACATTAACTTACTGTAATCAGACTTTTGACAACATGTTTTGCTACATTTGCAAATCTGAAGAAATATAAATGTCCCATGGGACTGAATTGATGTCAACAAAACTCCACTGCCTATGGATTAGGAGGATTAATGGATTAATCCTCCCATGGATTTCCTACAGCTGAGTCACCTTGATAGTTGGAACCAGGGAGGTACAAAAGCCCAGAGACAAATATTTAAGTTCATACTGCTGGCCTCACAACTAGCTCCAATAGCTTCCAGAATCTCTCACTTTGAGACAGACCTTCATTAGAGCATCAAGTTCTTGCTATAAACAGAACACACATTGAACTCAATTTTGGACTGGAGATACAGTAAAATAAGTTATACTACAACAGTGCATGGTTTCTAATTATTGCATAGTACCTACCTTTGAAATTCTCTTTTAGAAGCAATGGAATGGAGCACCTATTGTGGATAATTATACGAGGACTAGGATCTTCTGTAAGTGTTAGGTACGTCACGCCAAGATGCTCTTGATAAGTCAGTGCTATAGCTCTAAAACAGAAGCAGATATATTGGATTATGCCTGTTTTGGATGAAATCTTTATGTAGTATTATCCTGAACAATTAAAAACATTCAAAACTAGCATTTGTAAGATTCTTTATGATCAAGTTCCAAGTCCATAGATATTTATCTACATTTAGGAAAGTAAACATCTCCAACAGAACACGTGGAAATAGCCTAAAAAACATGAGAAAAGAAATTGCTTCATGGAAAGTACTCATGAGTTAAACTGAACATCTGTGTCTACAAGATGAGAGCCCTAGCCAGCAGAGATTTATATTAAATTAAAAACATGAGACTGTAGGCCCAAATTTTCAACATAAATCTTTAAAATTTTCCAGAAGAATTTGCATGGATACTTCTCTGGTACACATGAAAGATATTTGAACAAATATGTAAATCTAACTGGCTGCTCCCCTGGAATGATCCACAATGCTATTGCTCTTTTAAATGTTAATGCTATGGGTCATCACTACATCAGTTTCCAAAATGAGATTAAACGAATTTAGTTCTACTCATTAGCTACATAAAGTATCCTCATGCATAAACATAAATTCTTTTTTTTTTCTCTTGTGTAAATTCATTGGTTATTGCTAAAAACCCTTAACCTCATGATGGTTTTAAAAAATCCAAAGTCTGAAAATCTGATTAGAAATATGAGATTTTCTATGCCTGTGTCAGAATGATAAAGAATCCTTCCCTTCTTGTTTCCATTAAATTTTTTAAAAATCTGAAGCCTGTGTGAGAATCTTTAGTATCAAGAATGACACCCCTTGGACTCTGCTGAGGAACTGTATGAGGGTCTGAATAATATCAAGCACTTCAGGCAAGAGAAAGATCACATCTCTGGTAATATATACTGATGCAGCTTCTCTAATTTCAGCAGATTGTTTCTTGTTCGTACTGGTATAAGCATGAATAGATTCAGATATCAGGTTCAAGAAATGAAGCCGCTCATCTGACAAGTCACTGGAATGCTGTTTTTAACTAGCTGGTTCCATAAGTTTGTAAGCAGAATGCACAACTGCACAGTTCAAGCTTTAAAACTTGAAATCTCTCCCTGCTGTAATTTCAAAATAGTTTCATCCCTTTTGCCATTTTTTCTTTATCCGCTTACTATGCTTACAGAAATATATGTCTACCTTTTATAAAAAAGCCCTAAATTTTTGTATTGCATTATTACACACTGTTCTTGAACTCTTAAAATTGTTGTTCACAAATTAAGAAACACCTTAACTCCCCAGTATAAGCTTTTCATGCTCTTATTTGCACGCACAGAAAAAAGCAGCAGGCCATACATTCTAAAAAGCGTGCAACTTGTACACGGTCCCATCGCTAAACCATTTACAATAAAAGCATCGAAACCATCAGGAGATAGCAACTTTTAAATCAAAGTAGGACTTGCCCTTACGCATGGGGGGGCACGCCTTACTTTGACTTTTGCATTAATCTCTTCTAGTTTCTGACTGGCTGCGGCTTTAGAGCGGCAAGCCGAGCTCGCCGTTGGCGAGCGCCCAGCAGCGCCCAGTACCTGGTACGGAATCCGCGCGCGGCCCTCGCGCCCGTGGGCACCGCCACGCTCTGCCTCGCCAGCTCCGCGCTGACCACGGCCGGGAGGCTCCACAGCTCGCGGCCGCCGGCGCCGAAGCTCAGCTCCACGCGCCTGGCCCCGAGAGACGCCCCCGCCGCACAGGGACCCGGCTCCGACAGCAGGGCCCAGCAGGGCACGGCGCCCGGCGCCCCACCGGAGCCTGCCCCGGCCGGGCCGACGCTGAACACCGCACTGTCGGGAGAGTGGAAGTCCTGGAAACAAAAAGGTGGTGGTAGCACGGCATGCTGGCTCCGAAAAGGAGGTCTATTCATGTTGACTTTGCACAGAACGCTCTCAAGTAGCCAACGACCACGACTAACTAAAGGTTGCGCTAAGTGCCAAATTCTTCTCCAGGTGTAGGTTTGCGCACAGCCTGTCTGGGGGTCCTGAGCAACCGGGTCTAGTGGAAGATGTCTCTGCCCATGCTGAGGGGTTTGGAACTAGATGATCCTTAAGGTCCCTTTCCACCCAAGCCTTTCTGTGATTCTGTAATTCTGTGATCTACAGTCGGCTCTCAGTACCACAACAGCTCCACCAAAACCAAGTTACATTCCTATAGAACAACTGTGTGAACAAAATCCCTTCGGGGTTACAAAAATAAGAACAGATTTTAGCCTCAACATTCTCCCAATTCCCCATTCCACAAGACTGCCACAAAATGTGTGATGCACAACTTTAGATACTAATGTGAAGAAAACTAAAGCAGAAGGAAAACAATACAGAAACAGGAACTTTAAAAATTTGTTGATCTACCAGCTCTTCTAATAAGTTTGACCCTGAGAATTCTTTCAACATATTTTACTATAAATATAATCTTCAATAAATATGTATAAATGGTTGATTAAAATATATTGACCATGCATACATTTTGGTTCCTGCAAGCTAGTCCTTAAATATTCTGTGAGATTATTAGAAAACTGATATTCACAATTTGATGCAGTTTATGAAATACATAAACTTTGGGCACATCTCTATTTCTGCAGCTTTGCTCAGATAGCTGGAATCTTCCCAGAAGGATAACAAAAAGCTTTCAGCCTGCCAGGCCAATATACCTCTTCTATAAGCAAACTCAGTAAAAATTCTGAGAACGTTTTCAACAGCTACTACGGATTATGCTGCCTATTTTACAGAAATGGCCATCAGTGCCCGAACAGATGGAGAACAGGCAGAACTAATTCTGCAATGTACAAGAATTTGCTGCTTGTACAGATTTCTGAACACAGTTAATTACTGGAGTTGAATGTACCCAGGATTCAGTATTCTAAATCACATAAATTACTTTATGATTATTATGTCTAAAGATTTCTGTTCCAAGCTCTGCTATATGCAGCTCATCTAAACACACAGATAAAGATATAAACAACCATTTTCCACAGATGACAAAAAAACCCAGTATCTACCGTGCTTTACCTCTTCTCCTGAGTGGGGTTTGGAAATAAAAAGCTGTGGCCTGTAATAGATTTGATATGATGTATCATTGATTATTGTTGTCTTATCTTCTATCTGTAGAATTTGTATGCCTTGTCGAACCATGGAAGAAATGCAGAATTCACACAACTGTAAGATAATGAAAATTGTGATGAAGTCACACAAAACCACAAAAGGTAGTGAAATGCAGCAACAGAAGTGCTGTTTTCTTTCTAATCAAAGAAACCCTCTCTATATTCATGCACTTCATAACTGGAGCCACATCACGTACTTTTGAAGTTGCATCTGTCAATGTTATCCAAACAAGATTGAGAATTCATTAAGTCTTTTTCCAGGAGATACTGTATTCTCTTTATGGGTTGCACAGTATGGTTTTGGCAATCTAATTCTTTAAATTATATTTCACACATTGTTTATACTCTCTTTATGTTGGACATATATTAACATAATTAGGGAGAAGCTTTCACACTGCATACATTTGATTGTTTTATCTACTATATAACTTTGTTTTTACATGATAAAGTTACAAATCATTATAATTTTCTTCTAACCTTTTGATGACCTGGAAAAGCACCAAGTTTAATTTCAGCTTCAACAAAACCTTCTTCATCCAATGTTACTACTTCCCCATTATCAGCATCCTTCCATTTTGGGGAGGTCACATTATGAACCAGTCTAATTGCCACTGATTTGTGCACAGTATTAGTGTTTGCCCAGTATATTCCAACCTGAAAAGCTTCCTGCAAGTGAAAAAATGACTGATCATCAGTTGTTCACAATTTGATACGTTTCTACTACAGCTCTAAATGCAGTGAATCCAGTAGGCAGTGAATATAATTTCCTGTCTTTCTCCCTCCGATTCTTTCTGTGTGGTATAAGGATAGATGAAACCACAAGGTGGATAAGGAACTGATCCTCACAGGGGATCAAGGTTGTAGTCTACACTAAGATGTGTTACTCAGTAGAACCTTTTGTTTATCAATAGACATACATGGGGGAAAAAAAGATGACAGAATAAACAGGAAGTATCAGATTGCTCAACTGGAATTAACAAGTTCCTGTGTCAAATCACCTTAATTATTTCAAACCTAAAGAATATCAGAGTTATAATAAAAAAGAATGTGCATCGCCAAGATACGTGGGAAGATCCGTTACACTGAATTAAGGAAGGCAGGCATTCTAAAAAAAATCTTCCTCTACTGTAACTCATTCTGTGTCATTATCAACTTTTCTTGGTTATTAAAAGCCATGAAATAACATAAAGCACTCTCAAACCAAACATTCCTTTCAGGCTCTCAATTTTGCTACTGTGGTCAACAATTTCCCAAGTAACACAGCAGAGACCAAAAGTCTTTACTTGGCCTTCATAGCAATTTTCATGGGCTGCTACCTTATACCCGTGTTGCAGATTCATTGGCTGAACTGAGAGGAAGGGGAGAAGGCTGCTGATGGAATGAAGGCCTTCTTCCTGCAGTGTCTTGCAGACAATTTTCAACTATGCATCTTTTGGATTTTTTTTTCAAACATTGCTACCAAGTATGTTGTGCTAACCCACTCGGTGACTCAGTGTGGTGAATTCCTATTGTTATTTCTAGTCCTCATCATATGACTAACAGACAAACAGACACAGTGACTGGAAAGTAGGAGTCATCTGGGGTAATAACCATCCCTCAGAATCAGTGTGTTTAGTAGAACCGTGCCTGCTAATGTGAATGGCAAAGTTACCTTGAAGTTGGGAGGTATAATTACTTTCCCACTAGGTACTTGAAGAAGAATCTTCTCTCCTTCAAACAGCCAGAGGTCCCACGTGGACTGATTGATAAGCAATGCCCAGGGCAGGAGTTCAATCAGCAGAGTTTTAACACACGGTTTCCACACTGACAGCTTTACCCGCATTGGACTATCCCATTGGGAGAGCTGTTCGTTGCTGTCAAAACCAAATAAGTAAAAACACAAAGTCAGTGGAATAATGAATTCAAGATTACAAATGCTAAGGTGTCATTTTCAGAAATTTGCAAGGCTTTTCTGGTTGTGAAATAGAAAAACTTCTTACCTTATCATTTTTGAACACACTGAGGTGGTGTCAGAAAGATCTAGATAGGTGTAGGCTATAAAGACATATTTTTAACTCCACAAGCTCAACCTAAATGTAGTCAATTAATAAATGCCTTAACAGAGTTACCACTATCCTTCAGAGCTAAACCTGTGACTTTTGTAATCATCAAATCACATTTCCTTTTTGCTTCCCCAACAACTACTTCTACGGTAACTCCCTGTTTTTCTACTGAAACAAACAGCAGCTGAATAAACAACAGCCTCTAGAAATGCAGCAAAGAAAGTACATTCACAAAAAAATGGTTCCATTTTTTAAAAATCCATACTGATGCAATCTTCTCAGTATAAACAAAGGCAGCCCTGAGGCTGACCTAATTTTTTTCCCCACCTGCCACAGATTCTGCAGTTTACATGCAGGAATTATGTAATTGCTAAAAATATATTCAATATTCATCATATATAGTCTTCCAGAATGTGATTTCAGTTTATTTGGAAAGGCAATGCAACAGTCATGAAAAAGGTTTAGCAAGGAATTACCTGTCTGAATCCTTCCTATTATAAGGCCATGCAGGCTGGGGAGGACCAGCAATGCCATAGAACTCGGAGAGCACTTGGCTGACGTCGCCACCCAGCTGGGATTTAGTCTCTATCTGTTTAATCAGAGTGGTTGAGATAGGGACTGCACACTCTGATGGATCATCTTCTTCCCTGTCATTGAAAACAGACTCAGTCACTTACACAACAAGATCAAGCATTAGCATTAACATTTTCTCTAATGAGGCTTCCCAAGTGTACTCTGAAGCAAGAACACTCTCATGGTAATCGTGGATGAAGCAAGTTATGATGTCCAACAAGTTTCTGAGAGTTTACTGACATGCACGGATTTGTTATGACACTGTAATGACCCTAAAATCTCTTCAGGATTCTCAAAAAAACATTTCAAGATAATTCAGGAATTAATTTTTTAAAACACAAGAATATGGACTGCTTAATTAAACAAATGCCAGTGTGCTTAGGATAGTTATACTAAATTTAATTTTTCCTCCGATATAATTTCAGCTACATATGCTTGTTCTGTCATATCCCCTCTGGGCATGGCATACTTTTGGAAAAAATGCAGAAGAAGTGTAAATTATTCTTTCTTTTCCATACAAATGAACCATTTTCAAGGAAAATGAGCATTTTACCTGGCTTGAAAAGTCAGGTGGTGTGTAAGATCAGGTTCTATATTTTGCAGTGCTTTCTCTTGTCCTTTCCCTGGAATCACTTGTGTTTCATTCAGTCCCAGGCTTCTTTTCTCTATATGTATGATAACAGGGTCTGGAAGATGGCTCCTTACAATGAAAAGAGGACTGAAAACAATCTACAAAAAGAAAAGAATCCACCAATTTAAAGCCAATTTTATTTCAGTATTACAACTGTTGAAACAAACTATTGATAAATCATTACAGTGGGTCATTTTGACCTTAATTTATTATTATGACATGTAAGGCATAAACATTTAGATTTCAGAGACATGAAATGTACTTACTAATCGCTGCTGCACATGTGAATTGGGCTCTAAAGTCAAAATTGTGCACCACACATACGTAATTGAACTCTTGGAAGATGGTACCTGTTTGTAGAAAGACTAGCATTACACTAACATTATTTCAGGATGACAACAACATTCACTATTTCATAACATCAAACAGAAGTCTAAATGCAAAGTACTCAGTTCTCTCAGATATTTTTAATGCTCTAGTCCATATATCCATTTCTAGTCATACCTGAATGACAGTGCTGTGTTCTGTGTGTTTAGAACTTAGACATACATCTTGGGACCAGTCTTCATCTCCTGTAGATTTCACACTCAACTCAGTGAGCTCATTGTTTTCTAGGATATATGAAGGCAATTTCTGCTTGGCTGCAAGGCAGTTGATGTGTTCTTTAACAACAGCCTGTCCATCTTGACTAATGTAATGCTGAACCACTTTCAGTTCAATACTTTCAGAAAGGTAACTACAGACTGTCTGTCTTCCACAGATTAGGATCTAAAACACACAAAAAATACAGCTCTTATGTAAACAATTGTGGGGAAAAAAAAGTAAAAATTGAATTAGAGAGTGAAAACCTGTAGAAGAATAGTCTCCCTGCTTTAGGTTTTCTCAAGTGCTGCTGATGGCAGCGACTGGTAAAATGTTCTTTTTATTGGCCGAATGTATGTGCAATTTCATAGAAATCTAGGCATTAAAATGCTTGAAATATTGCTAAGGCAGTATCCACGCTTGAAAGAAACCCGTAACATATCCACCTTCCTTCCCACTGAACTCAGCAGTACTGCCCACGTCTGACAGTTCTGGTTTGGATTTTAAGAGTTCTGTGATGGTGTTTGAATGTTGAGACACTTCTGAGCAGTCACAGGGATGTATTTCAGAAAGGTTTCTACTGATACCTCACATTCCCATCACAAGCCAATGATCCGGACCTTTCACCACGTCTGCTGTTTTAAAGCTTGTAATTTCATTAAATGACTGTAACGCGTTTCTGTATTTAAGTGCACCCACTTAGAAAATGACCAAATTAGGCTCAGTGTTGTCACTGTCCATCATGCATGAATTGTTTACTGTAGAGATGTATCTGACTTTTTCCAGGCTATAGCAGGAAACACCATTCCACGTGTATCCCTGTACAACCATCATCATTTCTTTTTTCATGAATGAGGGCACACACCATAGCTACGGCCCACCGTGTGAAATCTTAGCAGGGCTTTCAGTGACACTGGGCACTGCTCCTGTCTGGTCAGCTGTACTGTTGTTGTGCATTACAGCTCTGCCACATCCATGAGCTGAGCATGTTCTGTCCACCACATGCGCTGGCTTCTGCCAATGCAGGCAGGACGGCTGCAGCGTTATTACACATCTCTTTAAAAGATAGTAAAGGGAAAGTTATTGCACAGCAGCTCATTTTCAAATGTTAATTTGGTAATTCACTTTAAAAAATATGTAGGCCTGAATTACAACCAAGAATATATTATGAACTGTTTCTTAAAAAAAATTAAGAGAAAAATCTGTTTCTCAAAAGCTTAAAACATGTAAGAGATTGTGCAACTTAGCACTGTCAGAACTTATGAACCACGTAAAGGGATGTTTCCTGGAGCATATAAAATACATGTTGGTAACTGAGCTTTCAAAGGCTACGATCGACACCAAAGCGAAGAAAAAAGTTGTAAAAATTCCCCAAAATAGCCCCAAAAGACTGCTATACTTGTTTTTTTGCAGATCCCAGTAGGAGAGAATAAATAACAAAGTGACTAATTCATGAATAGGCAACAGTTTAAATTACTCATGTTATTTTTTCCTAACTGGATCAAATCCTTACTTGCTTCTGCACTCCACTGAGCTGCTGAACCTTGATAATAAGCGATGCTGTCCGGCCCTTGTACTGAATGGTGCGAATAAAGGTCCCCGTGTTGTCCACGCTGAATGGCTCAGACCACCGCCAGTTTCCCCAGCCTTCAATACAGATGTGTAACAGCTGGAAAGAAGGAAATTACTACTTCAGTACATAACCGGGAAAAAAAATAAGTGCCTTGCAGTAGGATATAAATTCCCATGACAGAGAAATAGTCTTGGTTTGAAATCTCAGCAATGCTAAGCACACCAGTTGTCTGAATGATCCATTCAGCCTGCAATTCTGTGATTTCAGACACAATCAGAAGAAGCAACAATACCATAAAATGGCTCTGAATCACGCATTTCTATAAATTACCTGCTTTAACAGTATATTTAACATCCAGGCACACAACTCTTCACAAAAAAATGGGCAAGTAGACTAGAGAGTATAAAATAGGAAATAAGAGATTTTCTTCACTGCCTTTGAAATTGTTCTAGAAGCCCATTCTATTACCAGCAAGTTGATACGGAACACAGGTCCATGCCAGGTTTTTTGCCTTCAGAATAAGACAGAAAATTACAAATACCCTTCCCTTAGAAAATAAAGAAGGACTTGTATAGCTTGCATATATGTGTCTGTTAAATGCAGAACGTGGTATATTGCTGAGAGATGGGAAACATTTCATTTCTTACACAAATGTGGTGGTAAGTTCAAGCTTGACTGCATGAGAAGAAATTTAACTGCGTAATTATACTCCCTATGTGATTTATTCCGGAAAAGGAGTGGCTTTTTTCCAGTTTAACTTAAATCACTTCCAGAGCAATATAGTCTTTCATCATCTGAAGAGCCTTTCATCCATTTACCCACCATACGCACTTACCTCTGTCCCATGGAGATTCTTTAAGCCAGTGTAGTGAAAATTGGTACTGTTCCATGTAGGTCAATGAAGTTACATAAATTTACACCAGCTGAAGATCTGACTATTTAGCTCTGTATAGATCTTTTGTGGCTGTGCAAACTTAAGGATGTGAGTTATATATAAGGGATCAAAGCAATAAGCATTCTGGGTAAAATTTATTCTTTGCAGAGGGCCAGCTCAGAGCCTAAGCATCACTTAAATTCTTTAAAACAGTCATATGAAGGCCTTGTGGGAATTCTCTCTTGTGGGCTGAATTTCACTCTGATTTTGGACATCTGTCATTAATTAATTTAAGTAATTGAGAACAGGATCAGGCCCAAAGATTGATTATTTGCACTAGCAAAAACTGAAACTTGTAAATACTGTGCTCTTCCATGACTGGTTTCCAGAAGGAGATAGCATTCACCATGGGTCTGGTCAGTTGGACTTAGTGAAGGGCTGGATGTTGGGGTTTCCTTCATTGTTTTATGAAACAACCACAGCAATAACTTCCAAAGACATTACAACTCAGTAGCNATTGCAGCGGCTAGAATCTGTTCAGTTTCTTACAGAGGCAGCTGGGAATAAATCTCATCACATATGAAAATTAGGAGAAACAAGAAAACTGTTTACTTTGGAGAGAATGGTAGCTGGAAATGACAGCCAAATAATGAGAAAAGGTACTTAAGTGGTCAGTCTCAGCTAGCAGGCCCACAAAATACTGTGTGCTCCAAAGATAGATGTCATGTAAATGCCTTAATTGACGATTAGTAATTACATGTA
>WAAG01004234.1:0-20006 GCA_013390105.1 Tichodroma muraria
TTTTTTTTTTTTCCTGCCCCTCAGAAAGTGTTGTCAACGATATTGAATTGAAACTCTTAAATTACCAGGAGTATGGCTTAAGGGAACTGAAAATTAGTCAATATTTTTATAATGTTTTAATGCATTTTTAATTGAAAAGCACATTATTGGGGAAAATGGATGGTAATGGTTGCTTGCTTTAATGAAAAAAAGTTTAAAAGACATTTTGCAACAGATCATTTGTTTAAGATAAATCATTGTGACATTTATTCTGGCAGCCTGGGCCACTGGCAGCAGGACCCAGGATCCCAGGTGTCCATCCATGCAGGTCACAAGACACTATTTCTAAAGCCCTGAGAGAGCTCTGTTGGATGAGGGGCCAGTTTCTGATCCTCCCTGATGCTCATGACTATCTAGCTGTTCTTTTCACTGCTATTTCATTTTTTTTTTATTTTGTTGCAAAAGCAACTAGAGGCTTCTCCATGACATGTTCTACATGAGCTGAGTGTAGCATCATGCACTTTGCCCTCCCAACAGATGAGGAATGCAGTGCAGATGCCTCCCTGTGAGCTAGGACTCTCACGGAGAGCAGAGGTCTCGTCACTGGACTTTGGGGAAGGTTAATCACATCCTAGTGAAGATGTTTGCCATTGATTGTACTCAAAACTGAACCAGAGCAATTCCCTGGGGTTGGACAAACTGTTGCCCAGAGCAGCTGTGGCTGCCCCACGCCTGGAAGTGTTCAAGGCCAGGCTGGAGGGAACTTTGAGCAGCCTGGGATAGTAAAAAGTGTCCCTGCTTGTGGCAGGGGGTGGAACCAGATGGTCTCTAAGGTCCTTTCCAGCCCAGGCCACCCTGTGGTTTTACGACTCTACGAACCTGACCTCCTGCCAGCCCGGCCTGTTCTGTTATTCTGTGAGTTGCACTAAGGACTGGTTCTGGGTAAGACTCCCTTCATTACAGCGGGAACACGGCTCAGGAGCTGGCTCCTACTTTTACATGAAGGGAGTGGCAGCTGTTTGGAGAGAAACGGGTACGAGTGCGCGGTCTCACCCCGTCCCTGCGTCCCGCTGTGTCCCCACAGGTGTCACCACGGTGCTCACCATGACCACACTAAGCATCAGCGCCAGAAACTCGTTACCCAAAGTGGCGTACGCGACGGCCATGGACTGGTTCATAGCCGTCTGTTATGCCTTTGTGTTTTCTGCGCTGATCGAGTTCGCCACCGTCAACTACTTCACCAAGCGCAGCTGGGCCTGGGATGGCAAGAAGGTGCTGGAGGCCCAGGAGATGAAGGTCAGCCAAGGCTGGGGGGGAAGGGGTGGGGAAGAAACGCTGCACGAGGGAGCTGTGCCAGGCACAGCAGTGGGTAACGTGCAGCCCTGCAGCACTCGGGGGGCTGGATGCTACTCACTGCGTTCCCAGCCCAGGTCCTGACTGCAGTGGTTCTCGAGGGGTGGGGAGCAATGGCCTGGGGCTGGGTCAGTGTGCTTAGCTGGAGGGAAATATCCAGGCATGGCCACTGGTTCTCCCCTCTGTCCTCTGTACACCCGTTTGCCAGAGGGAACGTGGGTGCATCCATGCTTTGGGTTTGCTCCGATGGTGGTCTTGTGTCTCCTTCCTCTTCTTTACCAACCCAAAACCAAACCCAACCCTCCCAAGCCATGAACCAACCCAACCCAGCATGCCAAAAACCCCAAAGATGCCCCAAGACATGCCCACTGAGCCGTGTCCCCTGGCCAGCTCTGCCATTGCCCACAGCTGCCCGCAGCTGCTGCTCTGTGAGCTTGGGCACAGAGGGTGGGTGGGAAGCCAGCAATCCCAAACACCAACTGGCAGCAGATTAATGCCTGGCATCACCCACGTTTTCCCTCCTCACTCGGGATCAGCCTCTCTGGCAGCTTCATCCTGACAGGCTCTGCTACCCCTGCTCGTGCCCCCCTCCCTCTGAGCTGATTTAATCTTGGCTGCGCAGAGAAATCGCTTACTGTAGCATGCTGCTCCTTGTTTATATTTATTGAATCAATTTGAAAATCAGCTTTGTCCTTGTTCTTGGTTCTGGAGCCTTTATGTTTTTCTCCTTTGCATTTTAATGTGTTATTGGAAATTGTTGTGGGGCTGTATGTTAAACACCTGACAGAATTGCAGCAACTTTCAGGAAGACAGCAGCCAGTCATCTCTCTGGTGTGGAGGTCAAAGAAGGTGAACAGAGCCATCACTGGGTGTTGGATGCCTCTCTCTTGTCTTTCTTGGACTCTGTCTATCTGTTTGCTTTTGCAGCTATGGTCTGAGCAACAGACTCATGGCAGAAAGCGTCCAGAGGGGGTCAGGTGATGGCCTTCCACCATGAACAGTGATGCTAACCTGGCCTCTAGAGATGAGAGAAGAGTCATTGGCATGAGTAAGAGTCAGGACAGGTCCTCAAAGCCGTGGTGTCCCTTTCAGGGATGGGCAAATCAGCACAAAGTCAGGATTCACACAGCCTTGGGCAATTATGTGAACCGGGTGGAAAAAGGAGTAAAGGCTCAAAAGCTGCAGTTTATCTTAGAAGCAGCATGTTCCTCAATTTATTCACTGACCCAGCTCTGCAAGACTAACAGTGCTGAAACAATAGGGTAAGAGCACACAGAGTGTTCCTGCACATGATAATCAAACAAGAAAACAAAGCAGGACCCAGAATGTTTCAGAGGGGGAGTTCTCCGCGACTTTGCAGCAATTGGTATTGGCCTGGAGAATCAGGAAGGGGTCCAGATTTGCAGATGCTTTTTCCAGCTCTCTCTGATCTTTACTGAAGAAGCAAACTCACTCCCAGTCTCTGCAGCTCAGAGAGCTCCCCAAAGAGTGGTGGGCTTTTGGGGAGCTTAGGAATATGATGTGTCAACATATTTGCTTTTCATCTTTATTCCAATGAGTATTTCCAAGCAGTGAATTTGCTACGCAATAGAGGTGCCTCATTGGCTCGGTTTCAGCCTTTAATTAGCTCCTCTTGAAACAATTGACAAGCCAGGTGGTTGAAACCACAAAAGGCAGAAGAGGCAGAAGAATAACTATTGGCATTTTAAAGTGTTTGTACCAAGGGTAAAACTGCCAGTGACAAGCCCAGGCTGAGCCCTGGTCTCTGGAGATCCTCCTCACCAGCCAAAAGCAATGCTCTTTATTGGCGTGATGGCAAGGATCCTCACTCCAGGTTTGATTGCATGAACAGAAAAAAAAATCACTGTAGGCTGCAGCAATGCTTCCCATCCCACTTGGATGAAATCAACACCATGGAAAAGCTGCTGGCTGCTGACAGACACCCCCAGTGTGTTTATTCCTTTTTTCTCCCCCTCAGCCAAACCACTGGTTTAGATGGGAGCACCTGGTTTTTTTTCAGGTAGAATCTAAAATGCTGGGCTGATCTTGGTGAATTGCTGGTCTCTGCATCATAAAATCATGACAATGTTCTGGCTGTAGCCACAGTTGGTTCTAGCTGGGAGCTACTCTGCACATTCTCTGCAGTTCTCCAATGAAAAGCAGGCAGATATCACCATAGATGTCACTAAAAACTCCCTTTAGCCTGCACTCTGATAAGGTTTGACTAATGTTTCTTGGACCCAAAGATTTTCCAAGCCTTTCCAGCTTGCCATCAGTAATTGCTAATTGTAGATGAAAAGTTTATTTTCTTTTTGTATGGTAAAGTGGCTGCAACTAGCCCAGAGGTGCAGACCAAATTGGAGAGAGGTGTTTGGGTCCAAAGAGGAAAATTTGTTAGGAAAGGAAAGGTGATTTTTAAAAATAAAACATCATCAGGAGAAAGGTATGAGGTGAGTGAAAGGCCAAAGAGATTGAAAGATGAGTGGGTTCAGTAGCCAAAGCTCCTGATCTCCAGCATCCTCAAAATACCTTGTTACAAGGATCCACTTCAGGACAGAAGGGCTGTGTCTGGATGGAGAGATCCGTCCACCATCCCAGCCCCAAGAATGGCCACCTCTGGAGTCACCAAGGTCATTCCTTGAGTGGCTGTGACAGTGAAGGTCCAAAGAGAGAACAAGCAACGGTGACTTTGCTGCTGGGAAACTGCAAGGATGACATTTACCAGTGAGTTTACCACAAAAAGTGTTGTCTTTTCCTCCGGGTGGAAGATGCTTTTTATTCTTGGAAGACACTTAAACCCACTTCTGCCTGCAATGCCATGTCTGTGCACAAAACCTTATCAAGCTCTGTATCTGTGCCTGAATGACATTGCCCTGAAATTCTGGGTGTCAAGAAGCAACAAAACCAGTACAAGTATCTGCAGTCAGATACATAAAACCAGAACATGCTTTGAATGGAGCAATAATCCTGGATCTTTATTCTTATCGTATTGAAGACAATAGTTCTTCAGTGCATGGTGAGGTTAGGTCGGGGCTTTTAATGTACTTTTTACTAAGAAAAACATGCATGGGGTGCCTTTTCTACTGACTGGGTAAAACCTGGCTTTTTGTGCAACCCACTCTTCAGCAATTCTCAAGGATTGCCCTTTGATCCAGCTCCCTTGGGAATAATTTTTCTTTTCCCTTTGTTTCTTTCCATTTGTGGCATCTTTGTTACAATCCTAGAGGAACAAGAACCAACCTTGACAGGTCACCATTTTCAACCAGGCTGAAGTCTTTAGGGCTCAGGATGGTTCAGACCCTTCTCTTTTTTGTCTGCTTCACTATGGTCAATATGTTTTTGCTGGGACTTCCCCTTGCTGGTCATGCTCTGCAGCCCATGTGTCCTTTGTTCTTTGCACTTGCAATCTCCATGATTTCCATGAGGATCTCAGAGGTCTTTTCCAACCTGATGGATTCTGTGATAACGCTGCAAGTGATTTATGTCCTCAGCACCTTCAGTACAGTCCATGAATCATTCTTCAGCATCATTTCACCCTCATCCACCACTTCTCAGCAGCATTTCCTCACTGTGTGGTGTGTTGGGCTGATCATTCAATCCATCCAGCCATCCAACCTCTTTGTCTGGTGATCCAGGGAGCATAAGATCATCGGGATCAGTCCCATATAACTGGAATGATCAAGTCTCTGGCACGCTGCAGGAGGAACTTTGACTTGGTGTGGGGAAGGAGTGTTCCCTTTGCTGCAACAGCAGCTGTAGCTGCTGGGCTTTGAGTTATGGGATGCGGGTGTGTGGGAGACTGGAGCTACTTGGGGGTCATTAAAGTGACTTTTCTCTAGAATGACAAGTGGCAAATATTTGGATTTGCCAAGTTCTGCAGATACTGGTGACTTTCAGAGTTGCCTGTCAGAGGCATAGTGCTTCCAATCCGAATTTTCTCCTGCCAAGGAACAAGTACAGAGAACTAAGTCTCAAGCAAATCATAGACAGAAGCAGTAGTTCCCATAATTTAGATTTTCAGTTGTTAGCTCCTCAGCAGAGAGTCTCAAAGACAAGAATATTTAGAAAAAATACTATTATTTTCTAGTGTGTGTGTTGTTGAACAACTTGTCAGACTGCACTATCTAGGGAACAGATTTATTTCTACACCAGATTTTACAGCTTTTCCCTCAGGAGAGCAGCACAGGGACATCTTTGTGCAGCAATTCAGTCTTCCAGTGCCTCAATGGGGCCATAAGTGCAGAAATTGCCTTGCAGAAGAGATGCTTTAAATACGACAAGTGTGCTAAGCAAATGTGGGGGTTCCTTCTATTTATCCACTCTTTCCTTCTGTCTCAGGGGGATGTGGAATTCCTCACAGGTGAAGGTGGAGGGTGAGGGCTGGGGGCTACATTGCAGCTGACATCAGCAAGCACATTTTGCTTTGTTTGATTGCCAAAATCTTGCCTGAAACCCTGATTTATAAATCAGACCAGCAAACAGTCTGAACCATTTCTTCTGACATCCAGGGGCAGAACACATCGAGAGCACACGCCTGCCTTGGTGTAGGCAGTGTGGGTGTTCTGGGTGCTCCCAGCTCTGACCAGGGTGAGGACTCCATGGGCAGCTGGGAAAGGGCCCTGGCTGAAGGTTCCCAACCCCTGCTCTACCTGAACAGCCTGATCTGAGCTCCAGGGAAGCACAAATTAATGCTTGGGGTCTCTGGATCACACTACTGGGAGCAGCAGCTCGCTGTCACCACCCACAGCACCCAGATTTGCCTGACTTTACTTCGTTTCAGCTGTTTTCATATGGATCCACTTTCCAAACTCCGGGGCAGGAAAGCTGTCCAAGTTGAAAATGTCACGTCACTTGTATTCATCTTATTCCTGTAATGAATAACAGGGCCAGTTCATACTAAGATAATCACAGTGCACTGCCAATTACGTTCTGCAAACAACAATCTGTTCTTCATTTTGCTACTGATTATTAATTATTTTATTGCCTCCTGTAGCTGTGTTAATAAGTAATGATACTTAAGCATATTTAAGTGTTTTAATAAGTGAAACATCTTCAGCCCTTTACTTGCTTTTTGTCAGTTCTTTAGCAGGAAAAGTTCGTCTGCTGTGCAGAGGGAACGTGTTAACGTGGCTCTAATGACTGCAGAATCAGACCCAGTTAATTGTTAAAGACCATAAAATACTATGAATATGGTCCAAACAGTGGTTTAGTCTGGTCTGGAGTCTGAAGACATCTAGACCCCCTCCTAACAAGTTAATTTCTGTAATTGCTGGCATTATTACAAGGCTGCCTGGCTGTGATGTTATTGGAGAGGGGTTTAAAGATTGCGCAGAAGTCTGCTTTTAGTGTCCCTCTGAAAATCACTGTGGAAAATTCATTTCCTAGGGTAACCAGGAATATCCATGGTGACCATAGACACATTTGGAAGTGCATAAAATGGAAATACAGCACTGAAAGCCAAAGCCCTGAGACTGTCTCTGCAGAGCAGAGGCTGGGCAGATCTGGCTCTTCCAGCTCCCGGTGCTGCCCAGTTCCCAGGGCAGTGTGAGGACAGGGGCAGGTCCTGCTGGCTGCACTCTCTCCTCCTGAAGTTCTCCCCTCATAGGAACATGCATGACCATGCCCAGCAGCCCTGGGAAACGCCTGGATGAGCCTCACCTTGTGTTTGAGTTGCTTTTGAACAGAAAAAAGTCACCCAAAGATACACCTTGTTCTGGGTTTAGAGACCTGAGTCCCACCACGAGGCGCTGCTGTGTCTGGTGCTGGCCCTTGGTGTAGCAGGGGGCACCTGAGTGCAGATTTCATTCAGTGGCCTTCTCCTTGTAGGCTTGGGGTGCTTTATACAACACAGTGCAGCTGGTCTCAGGTCCCTGGCAGCAGCAGGAAGATCCCCAGCGTGGGGGCAACACCTGTCATGACCCCCTAGGTCCATCTTCCTGCCCACCCATCCTCATGAACACCTGAGCTGTCTGTCTCCAGCATGCACCCTCATCCTCAGTGCATCCCATCTGACACACAAGGGCCTCTCTTGCCATCCTCTCTGCTCTTTGTCCTCACTGCAGCACATATGCTGTCCCCCAGAGCCCTGTGGGAAGGATTCCCTCACCTTTCATGATTTTCAGCATCCCTTGGGTATGAAGGCAGGAGGAAAGGCTTCCCTCTGCCCTGTAGCGCTGTGTTGAGCATTCCAGAAATCCTGGTTGGTGCAAACGCCTTCCATCCGTTCTGTATCTTACCTGGGTGGGTCGTGAGATGCTCTAAAGGGTTCCAGAAGCAATTTGAACATCATTATGTTTAATTGTAAGGTGTTCCTGTGAAGAACTCAGGGCACTGAAATATGGTGCAAAAATACTGCAGTGCCGTTGCCCATATTCTTAATATGGCTTTTTGCCACTAAAACCTGAAATCAAGCTGTAATCCTGTCTGCTGTGTCCTCCTCTCACCTGACCTAGGAAGCAGCCAGCCAAGCAGAAAATCCAGTTCTTCCCCAAGGATGATTGCACGGGGTGTCATTCCTTTTTGCCATTCTTCTTTCACAAGGTACATTCCTCCCTTCTTGGCCTCCTGCTCCTCACGCCTTTCTCCACCTTCTCACCCGGACGAGCAGGTAAACTCAGAGGACAAAACATTCTCTGTGCCATTCCCTGCCGCTTCATCTCTGTTTGTTTGTTGTTTTGTTTTTTGTTTTTTTTTTTTTTCCCCTTTCCACCTCCCCTAGAAAAAAGAGCCGGTGGCGCTGGCAAAGAAAACCAACAACACCTACAACATTGTTGGCACCACCTACGCCCTGAACATCGCCAAGGAGCCCGGCCTGCCCACCATCTCCAAGAGTGCTGCTGCCACTGCCACTGCCACCAGCGTGCCCCCGAAGATGCCCCGCCTGGAGGAGAAGCTCCCCGAGAGCAAGAAGACCTACAACAGCGTCAGCAAGGTAGACAAGATGTCCCGCATCGTCTTCCCAGTCCTCTTTGCCATTTTCAACTTGGTCTACTGGGCCACCTATGTGAACCGGGAGTCAGCTATCAAGGGAATGATCCCCAAACAGTGAAACCGGTCACACAAACCTTCCATCAGTGAGCATCATCCCAGCAGGAACTCTCCAGGGCTTTCTTCTTTTCTTGTTTTGTTTAATTATGATTGTTCATTTGATTTGATGAGATGATGGTGATGGTGATGATGATGGTGATGATGATGGTGATGATGATGTCACTCTTTTATAATGTAAACAAAACTGTGATTTTAATTTAATCCCATATATACTTTGGTTTCGTTTACTTTGATGATGAAAGCTAAAAAAAAACAAAAATAAGGGATCATAACAAGTTGTGCCTCTAACATCTTAAGTCTGCTGTCACCCACCTGACCAAGTCACCCTGTGCTGCCATCTCTCCTCTGCCACCTCTTGTGGTCCCCGTGGTCTTCATGCCTCTGCCATTTCATGCTGTCCCCAGGGGCTGCTGCTCTGGGGCTCCTCCTCCTCTGTGATGGGCTGCCCTAACATGGGGGATGCTCCTGGACACCTGGGTGTGTCAGGGTGTGTCAGTCACTCAGCCAGGCTCCTCTTCAGTGCCTGGCACTTTGTGCTGGGTCCTGCACCTGGGCTGGGAATGCAGGTGAGCTGATCACCTGAGGGGACAAGGACAAGGACTGGGCTTGTGACCCAGTGCCTGCTGGGCCAAACTACCACTGCTGTGGTCCCCAGAGCCATTGCAGGGATGGCAACATCTTGTAGGTATTGCAGGTCTTCTTCCTCTCTGTCTTCACCAAACCCAGCTGGTTTTGTCTCTCCAGACAAGAAAGGTGGGAAGGTCCTTTCTGGCTGGCATCCTGCACTCTTGGGGCAGTTCATGTTAGCAGGAAGTGTGGTTCCTACCAGAGAAATCATTTTTTGTCAGCATCAGCCAGGAAGTCCAGCCAGAAGCTTTATGAAGCCTTGGAGGAGACGGCAGCTGTGAGGCTGCAAGCACTCAGCACCAGGACTGGAAACCACAGAGCTCCTGTTCAGACGGATGGTCTGTCACTTTCTCTTATGGCCCCATCCCCTTATCCTTCTTAGCAGATCCTCTCTGTCCCAGCCCCTTCTTCCAGCATCCCCTTCATCTTCCTCTGGCTGCTCAGCAGCCCTCATTGGTACCTCAGTGCTCACACGTGGATTTAGGCAGGGAAGCTCCCTCCTCTGGGGTAAGCCACGCTGGGGGGGGGAGCACAGCCTGGGGAAGTCCAGCTTATGGTGTATCCCTGCTCCAGTGCAGGATATTCCTTGTGGGACACACCACAGGGATGAGGCAGGGGACAGGTGGTCCCCAAGACTCTCCCTGCCCCTGGTGAATTGGTGCATCCTCAGCACCACGGGAATACAGCAGAAGGGGCTCCTTGGAAGAGCAGGGTGGCACTGCTGTCCCACAGAGCCATGTGAGCCAGGTGCCATCCCACAAAGCAACTGAGGTAACACCCAGCCTGACACTGCACACTCTTCCAACAAAAGCCCTCCAATGCCTTGGAGAGAGGCTTTTTATCCCTTCCTGACCACCCCAGTGGACCCAAACCAGTGTTTGTCCCATTCCCAGTCACAGCACAAAGTGGTGACATCCAAGCCATCCATCCCTGGATCCATGGGCACACTGTCCTCCTACAAGGAGGGACATCCTGTGCCTGGTGATTCCTTGGGGTAGCACAGTCCTGCTGCCACAGAGGGGTGCACCCACTCTTTCTTAGGCCTCCCTCTGACCCTCTGTCTGCCCCCAGAGCTGCCCCCAGTGTGTTTTGGGCTCATGCAGCCAAGCCAAGGCCACAGCACCCCCACGGTGATGCCTTCAGCACTGCTTTGAGCTACTGTGCCAGGCTTAGCTTCCCCCTGCCCACGCAGGAGCAGGGCTGAGCACAAGGCAAGGATTTGCCCCCCCAGAATATCCATGGGGGCAGCAGGATGGAGCAAGGAAGGCCAGGGCACTTTGTCCTGCAGCATGGGTGGCACTGGTGCATGTCCTGCCTGTCCCTTACCGATCTCACTGGCTCAACAGCAGTGCAGTCACTCCCTCTGCCCACAGCTAAGATTTGGAGAGGACTTTGGAGATGTTTTGCCCAGTCCCAGGGTGCTGAGTCCACAAGCACATCCACATGGCTGGCAACATCGGGAGGGAGGAGCCAGACCCCCTCCCAAGCTGCTGCTAAGGAAACCAGCTCTGTCCACATCGTCTCTCACAGCATCTGCACCACAAACCATGTCATTTGTACAGTGCCTTTCATCCCCAAGGGCTCCCTGGTGGGTGGGAATACCCAGGAGCTCTCCTGCTTTGCCTGGAGCATTGGGGTGGAGGAGCAGAGGGGAGGGTGCACCAGAGGGTCCCCAGCCCTTCTGCTGGGCAGGGAGGACATCCTGGCTTCTTTGGCACCTGGTTCTCCCTGTCGGGCCTCCTGCTGCTGCTGCAGCTACCCCACTATGACATCCCAGCTGCCCCATCACTGCCTTGACGTGTCCCCAAGCCCCTTGCCCCCAAGGCACAGGAGTTCCCTTCCTGCCACCCTTCTGCTCCCTGGGCTCTCCAGTGGGAAGGGCCACAGCTGTCTGTTTTGGAAACACTTTCTTAAATAAGCTAGATGAAGAGTGTCTCATAAAACATTCATGTCATTATAATACTCAGGCCTAAGTGAATGGAATAGAAACCCTACAACAAGCAAAACCAACATAATAAAATGGTCACAAAGAGTATGTTGTGTTTACTAATGGAATTATAGCAAGTTTAAATACTGCATCCAACGACTTAGCTGCCTTAGCTGGCCCTGCTGCAGAGGTGGTTTCCTCTGCTAGCCTAGGAATTCCCCAAAATCCCTTTTACCCCAGGAGCCCAGTCCATCTTTGTCAGTGCCTGCTTTTTAGAGCTCCCCATAAATCGTCAGGTCTTACCATCAGCTTCTCAGCAGTCCAAGCATCCTGGGGCTGCCTTTGCTGCCTGCCCAGGCCAGGTGGGCTCAGTGCTGTGGGGTGATGCTCAGGAGAGGGGCTGGGTCTCCCTGAAGTGCTGGACACAGCATTGGGGCAGCTCCTGAGCCTCCTCCCTCCCTTCCTGCTGTGACCCGACCACTCTCGCTGAACTCTCGGGGTGAATTCCTGCCTGTCCCTCCCCACAGTCCTCCCCTCTTGTCCCTCCCCAGGACTGCCCACTGAGCTGGCTTGCCCGTGACACCCATCTGCTGGGTCTTCCAAAATCGTTGCCTGATAAAGGCTGCCTTCCTGTGCCTGGTGAGCACGCCTCGAAAGCCAAGTCTATTCCAAACCAAAGGCTGGCATGGGCTCTGAGTCTTTTTGCCAGCTGGAAGCAGAAATACCAGCATCCTTTGGTTAAAGACAACAAACCAAACAGGATTTCTAGTTTGGCTTCCAAGCAGGAAAGCATTTTGGGAAGATAGTTATAAATAAGTGGTTTAACATTTCTTGCCAGCAGACATCACAGGGAAGATAATGTTCTTTTTTTATAAAACTGTCAGTGACTCAAATTAGGACTTTTCCTTCCCAGTTAACACGAGGCTGTTGATGGGGGCTTATTCTAAGTGCTTGCCAGGCCAGAGCTAACCTAGCATCAATTACTGGAGTTTTAGGCTTGCTGTGATAGTATATAAGGGTTCCATTTTTATAGCTGATCTGTCTAGAAATTTATCTGTGTATGACAACTGATAATCTAATCCACGGTTGTGCAGAGAGTGGGCACTGTGAACCTCAAGACTCCAGTATTTCTTTTCTTCTGGCAAGGCCCAAACCTCTGTGACTGGAAGAGACTCTCCCAGGCAGGAACTGGAAGTCTTTGAGGGTGATAAAAATGAGCTGTTGGTCTGCAGTCTTGTTTTGCAGCACCTGGGAAATGCACAGTGCAGTCCCAGCCTGCAGCTGCATTCCTGCTGGAAATGGCAGAGGGACACTTTGGCACTGGTAGCTCACCCCTTCCCTCTTCTGAAACTGCACATGGGCAGCAGAGAGCTCAGCCTGGGGAGGCAGGGACAGCTCCTCTGGGGTCCCTCAGCAACCAGGGACAGCAGCCCGTGGTCACTGAGAGCTCCACTTCAGTGTTAGCACAGAGAACCTCCCTGTGGGGTGACAGGAGTGGGCCGGGGCAGAGGTGGTCCCTCTGTGCCACCTGCTCTCCTAAGGGCTGATGAAAGTCTTGAAAGCTTCTCAAACATCACCCAGCAGGGCTGTGACACTCAAGACAGGGCTCCCCTGCGCTCCCTTGTGCAGCCAGCTCAGCCTAAGCAAAGCTGGTGCACCACAGCCAGCACAGTCCCCCCATCCTGATCCCTGCCAGCTCAGTGGCACTGGCAGGGTCCTGGTGTGTTTGCTGCAGGACATCCCTGCGCAAGCAGACCCCAGGCTTGCTGTTCCCAGGCACAAGATTGTCCCCAGCCTGTCCCTGCTAGACCATCCTGTGGACACCGGGTGCATCCATTTCTCATCCTTGATTTCTTCTGTCCACGTCTTGGATTCCTCTCAGCTGTCCCTTGGGGAGGATTCCATCACATCCCAGGAGAAGGTTTCTCCTGTTGCAGGTCACCTTTCCTGGGAAGAGCCTCTGCTCTGCTGAGAGCCTCTCTGAGACCTTCAGAAACCTGGGGCTGCTGCCTCTCCCAGGGGATCCAGGAGAGTTCTGCTGCACAGAGGGTGCTCTCCCAGCAGGCTTTCCTTGGGAAGCGTTTGTCAGGGATGTACTAGTGCCCCCCTTCCATGTTCTTGATCCTGGGAGTGGTGGAGAGCTGGGGTGGGGCTGTCACAGCAGGTAGTGTCAGGCCAGCCCCTGCTCCAGGCCCTGTTCCCCAAATTTTATCCCTCCCGGGGGTCACACTTCAGCCCACCCGATCTGACGCCTCTGTGGATTTTGCAGACTGCAGAGAAATATCTCCATAACTCCTGCTGAGGTTGGGGAGAGCTCAACCAGGGCAAAGAGCACATTGATAGAAACATAAATGCTCTATTAATGTTGAAGTAGGAAGGAAAAACAACCAAGCAACTCACCAATCCTCTCCATGTCAAGCTAAACTACTTCTGAAGGTAGTTTTGGCAAGAGGCCACAGCACAGATGAGATTGATGGCTTCCAGGTATAAATATTTACAGTTTGACCTTGTTATTGTTCCATCAACCAAAGGTTTTTACATATATATATATATACAGGCGTGTGTGTGTGTATATTTATGCTCACAAACTCTTTACATCTAAACCTCTCTGTCTTTGAAAGATAGAATGGCCACTTTTAATTATTTTACTTGCCTCTCATTCTCTTGGCTGAATCTTCTAGAGTGAAGTGAACCCTCTCCACTGGGCTTTGGGAGGCACAGGGAATAAAGGGAGCAAGGGAGAAGAGCCTCTCCCCACTCTGGGGGCTCAGTGCAGGCTGGCTGCATGGAGCAAGGTCACTGCTGGCAGCATCTTTCAGGAAAACTTAGTCCTTAGTGTCAGAGCAGCTCTAACACAGCCCTTGTCCTGCCCTGGACACGGGGATGTTCCTGAGATGGCTTTTTAACAGCTGAGTGCTGCAAAGCAATTGGTCCTCACCCCACTGCACAGCCAGGGAATGTGCAGCGTGAGCTCTCCACCCTCAGTCTGCTTCAGGAGGGAGCACAAAACCTGGTGAGATCCACTGCAGCTGTCCCTGGCCAGAGGAACACCTTGGCCTCTCCTGCCTAGCTCAGGGGAGTGCTGGCACTTGGCCTCTGCTCACTGCTCGTGCAGGTGGGGTGTAGGGATACCTGACGGTGTGATCATTGTGGGAGGAGTCAGCAGCAGCACAGGCTGCTCTCAGGACCACACACAGATGCTGGGTGGCCTGTGAGCAGTGGGGCTGTGGTGAGCAGCCCCTCGCAGAGGCACCCAGCATCAGCTCCCTCAGCATCACCCCTGCCTCTCCCTTGGCTTGGGAGAAGCATTCAGGCAGAGAACCTGCAATTGCATTTGTAGGTTCCCTCCCCTGCTGCTGGAGAGGGGCTGTGGCAGTCAGCAGCAAGGGCCTCGTGGTGTCCCAGCCAGGAGAATGAAGGATGTCACCAATTCTTCTCCTGGGTCTGTGCCTGCCTCCCACCACAGGAATCCGCGCTGCTTTACCCAGTCTCGGGTTTGGGTTGGTCCCAGCACTGGGCCTGTATTCCTTCACCATGAGTGGGGTGATGATGGTTTTTGCTCCAGAAGCTCTAGGACAAAACATGTTCTGGCTGGTTTTGTCCTGTTCTGCTCTGCCCTGTTCCTCTCTGTCCCGTTCCCCACCGGCGCAGATCTCTCCTGCACAAAACTTTCACAGTCCCATCTGCTGAGAGAGGGAAGCCTGGTTTCGTGTTTGCTGCGTGAGCCAGGGTGCTCCCACAGTCTTTGAAGGCTCTTGGCTCTTCTCTTCAGAGCTGCTTGAAGGCCCTGTCAGCTTGATAAGACCATTGGCTCATGTTGCACTGTGAGCTGCACTCCGTCTCCCCTGAAAAGTCTGTCGGTGCCTCCTGTCTTTCTGCAAGGCACCCAGCAAATGTAAGTCAATCATTTGATTTCTGCAACCACAGAAAGTAGGGGCAGAGCTGGGAAACCTGAGTCACTGCCACATTGCCTTTGCCAGGCTGCATTTAGAGTGGAAGGGTTCCTCCCCACTGTCACGAGGGAGTTTCTCAGTCCCCCCAACCCTGCCAGGTGGCCTCGAGCATCCCTTCCTCAACCGCATTGTCACTGTCAACTGACCTGGGACAGCTGCAGGCAAATGTCCTGCCTGAAGGTGAGGGCACCAGCTGCTCCTTTAGGTACAGAGAGTGGCACTAGCACCATGCCAGGGCAGCCCATCCTGAAAAAGTGCACACCCAGCAAATCAGAGGACACGACCACTGTCACTGCCTCAGGTCCAGCCTGTGCCCCAGTACGTCCTCGGCTTTTTTTCCATCTTGTGAGACTCTCTTTACACCACTATGAGAAAGGATCTAGCTGGCAGCAGTTTAATGCATGACAATCCTGTTATTACAGCTGTAAATAAATAACAACTGGGGAAAAAAATGCATTTTTTAAATTTTTTGTTGACTTTATTTTCCCTATTGACTAGCTGGTAGCCACTTTCTTAAGGGATTTCTCATGGAAACTGTGACCTTTATTCTCTCTACTTCTCTCTCTCTCTCTTTCTTTCTGAGATTTTTTTCTGTGTTTCAAATGCTTTTTGGTGCAATGTTCAATGCCTGTTTGTATTTTTGAATTGTATTTTTCAACCTTTGCTGGAAAAAAGAAAAAAAAAGGCCCATTCTAATTGGCAGGATTTTTAGTCCTGCCATTTTTTTCAGCTTTTAGCTTTTTCAGTAAGTTAAAGCAACAGAAAAATGCCTCAAAAATTGAAGTGAAGTTCTGAGGAGAGATTAGAAAACATCAGAAACAAGAAGTACATAAGTAAGATCAGCAAGCTGAGTGGAAGAGGAGGAGGACTCTTGTGACACCTACTACCCTCCTGATGTAGCACACAAGGTGGGACTAGACCACTTCACTGAATTAAATCACTCTGCTTTTCCACTCTACCCACTCTCTCGAACTCCGATCAAAACAAATAAAAATTCATATTTTAAAAAAAAATCTCGTTTTTGTCATCGGTTATTTTCCCTAGGTCTGTTTCTCAAAGCCAGGTCCTCTGGGCTTTGGACCAGTTTGTCCCACTGACAAGCAAACAAGCCACCCATTAAAAAATAATATTCTGGGGGAAAGTTAAAGAGCTTGAGAATGTTTTCTGGTGCCCATTGTGTCACGTTTAAAACGTTTTCCCTTCCAATGACAGCGCAGTGGAGGGCACAAGGCTTGTCAAGTCAGATTGGCTGGGGAGTTTGGGAACCAACTCAAAGACAGGGTGGTGGTGATGTGAGTGGTGGGAGAGGAGTCTGAGGCGTGCTTGGCCCTCCCAGTGGGTGACCCACGGTCAGACACTGCTGCTCCAAAGAGCTTTTGGGCATTTCTCTGTGTAGAGCATGAATCAAACTTTCTGCTTCTCTAGGGACAGGAAGAAGAGACTTGGCAAGGGCCTAAACTGCCAGAGGGCAGGGTTATGTGGGATATCAGGAAGGAGTTCTCCCTGGGAGGGTGGGCAGGCCCTGGCACAGGGTGCCCAGAGAAGCTGTGGCTGCCCCTGGATCCCTGGAAGTGTCCAAGGCCAGGCTGGATGGAGCTTGGAGCAACCTGAGATAGTGGGAGGTGTCCCTGCCCAGGGCAGGGGTGGCACTGGAAAGGCTTTAAGGTCCCTTCCAACCCAAACTGACCATGGTTCACACACCTTTCCTGCAGGGAGTTTAGATTGTGGCTCCCCTGTGGATATTAGATTTACACATGCTATATTTAATAGCACATGGCTGGACATGCCTCTGTGGTCTGCTGAAAGGGAAGTTCAGGGTGTGGGGGCTTCATTTGGACACTTCACTGCATCCCCTTGGAGCCATGAGATATTATATTTAGCAACTAATGGAAAGAAGGATTTTTCTCTCTGTGTAGAAAGATCCAAAATTAAGTAAATCTCTCCAAATGCAAAAGCAGAGGACAAATCACCTGTGAGAAATGCTGAAGTTCATCCTATTGCATTAAGCTTGAAACTTTCAGTGTTTCCTTGGACCCATCTTTAGTCAAAACGTTGATGATTTACCCAAATCCAACACATCCAATGAGGACTTCCCCCTCCCCCCAGCTACCACTGGGAAGTAGCAGGAGAAGAAAATAACTCCAGTGACAGCATCAGTTGTTTTCCACACCTGGAGAGGGAATGAAACGCCCTCTGCCTTCCCCGGCTTCCCTGAGCACTATCTGTATGCTGCACCAGGGACTTGCTGGTGGGACAGTATCTCCAAACATATTGCAACCTTGGACAAAAAAACCCCAAGAAGTTATGCACTTGAATTTGCTGCGTTCAGCTGAATCCTCCCTCTTCCTCTGAGATTCGGATGACAGAGGAGGCTTGGGAGAGCTGGAGCCCGCAGCTGCTGTGGCAGATGGAGAGTTATCGTGGGTCTGAGCAGTACAGGCTGCATACTTATGTCTTCCAGAAGGAGGAGAAGGGCTTGTGGCCTCGGCAAGAGCAGCCCACCACTGTTTGAAACGATAAAAACTCTAACCTCGAGTTTTCACCCTTTCCCCAACACCTCGCCTGCCCCCCAGCCTGAGTCCTTCCCTAATCAAGACTGCACAGGGCTGGTCCCAGCCTGAAAGGATCTTCCTGACTCAGAAGACAAAAATAAACAGTGATGTGAAATGCTTCCTTGCATTATCACTTCTCTATTTGAACCTGGAACAAGGACCCTGAAGAGGAACAGAGTGTAATTGCAGTGTCCACAGAAAAGAAATAGTAATGAAAACAGACAGAGCCGGGAGAATTGGCAGAGAAGAGGCAGAGCTGAACAAGTATTTATTACCTCAGCACTTAGTGCTCAGGCTGACAGGTGTCTCAGGAATGCAATAGCTGGGTTTTATTACTAGGTGCCCATAAGACAGAAGTGCTTGGGGTGAGGGGAGGGCAGAACTGCTGACACGTGGCTTCTGAGGTGCCAGGAGTTGGGGAGCAGATAATTCCTCCCCTCGACCAGGCTCTTTGTGGCCAGTGGGGGTGGCTCAGCCCCACGGCCCCGTGAAGGAAAGAATGCCCTCTGAGGCATGCTGGTTTTCTTCCGCTTTCAAAGGGTTGCTGTTTCAGAAATCTCTTCTGCAAACCAGCTCCTCATGAGCTGGGGCAAGTTCCCCAAAGTCAGTCAGTGATGCCTTAGGATTTTAGCTTTTATATTTTTCATGTATTTGTAATCCTGTAATTCTTTAGTGTATAACTCCAAACTCCATAAACAGTGTGAGCTACTGTTCTCCCATTTTGGTCAGACACAGCAATTCCTCTCCAGGCCTGGGAATCAAGGACACCTCACTGCCTCAGGCCCCAGAGATGGAAACAAAAGTGACTTGGGGGGAGCAAACTGGGGGTAAATGACTTCATTACCTGAAGCTGTAATTGGAAGATTAACCCCCAATATGCAAATGGACCAAACTTACAACAGTGTGAAAACTCATGGTCCATTTTTGGGTGTAGGCCCTGGGGGGCTTTGTCCACCCTGAATGTACCTGAAGGCCCTTCAATAAATATACCTGCTCTTTATTCCCTTAATTTTGTCAGGCCTCTGTTTCTAGGTAGCCCCACAAAGGCATCCTTTGGGGTGGTATGATCAAAAATCCCAGCATCAGGGCAGGGTTCGTCCTGCAGAAGGAGCTCTCTCCTCTGCTTCCTTCCCCCTCTAAGAAGGGTGTGTCCAACACTGCACCACCCAGAACTACTGATGCTGAATGATTTTTGCCTTTTTTCTCTTGTATATTCTCTCTATTATTTACACATATATTTGTAGCTCTGCAGTCTATTATTTGTAGCTAGTTTTCCCTACCTTTATGCTACCCTGACAGGCAAAAAGACAAAACACATTCCAAAGCTGAAAAACAGCTCTTTGAGACATATTTTTTAAATAAAGTTCAGTTTCCATCTGAGGGGAGAGGAGTTAAAGAGGGGGAAATTACTTCATGTCTTATATCTCTAATTGGTGATTTTTGACAAATATGCTAATTTGCTTAACTTAGAAAACTGCATTCAGCCCATGGGGGGGGGTTGTGGGCATTTTGTGGATATTTTCCATATCTGCCCCTGGAGGCCTCCAATAAAGACCAGCATTTATATCACCTCCTATGCTAATATTATCTCGAAAGCATGTTGTTTTATTTCGAGGTTCTTCAGGCCATCACTGCGGCTGTGCTGGCTGTCCTGAAAGCACACACTCCTTTGTTCCGCATCCACCAGCAGCTTGTCAGCAGGAAAACACGGCTGGAGACTTCGCGGTCGCCCCTGGCACAGAGAACCCCCTCTCCTGGCAGGACTGTGAATTCCCGGGATCCATTCTCTCCTTGGTAGCTGCAGCGGCTTCTCAGGGATCCTCACAGGCACCTCGCTGGACGTGGGTGTGGGAATCCTTAAAAGTAAGGGGCTTTGACAAAATTGCAAAAGCAAGCCTCAGAAACCGAAAAGAACAGAAAACTTAGAACTATGCTGCCAATGCAAAAGCAGAAGAGTTACTTCTGAAAGTAGAAGAGTTACGATAGCGTAGCAAGCAAGAACATGAAACAATGGCTTGAGCCTCAGGCTTGGCTAGGACAGACCTTAAGGCTGCGGAAAAATACATCTAGCAAGATATTAGAAAGTTTTAAGCTTAATAATGAAGTAGTGTGCACTGTAGCTAAAATGTGTGGTAACTAAAATGCATACAAGCAAGCATTGTGTGAGGATAAGCAAGCAGCAAGCATTGCTCTAAGCAGGTGTACGTGTGCTTTTGATGGTTGGCTAGAAGAACTGTCTGCAAGCTTTGGCAATATGCTAATGGCTAAAAAGTTTTTGAAATGCTCCGTAACAAAGAACTCCTTGGCCTCCAGATTATGAGACTGACACCTCAACAAAAGAGCTCGAGACACGTCTCCCCACCGGCTCCATCCCGTTCGTGACTCGAGATTCTTCCTTCGAGAAAAGAAAAAATTCTTTTTTTTTTTTTTTTCGAGACAAGAATGGTCGCCCACACAGCGGGAACAGAGCCCGTGACACTTTCCTCTGCGCCCACCGTGGCCCCTTCCCAGGCTGGCGGGACGGGCGAGGTGCGCGCAGCAGCAGCCGGAACTGCGATCCCCCGAACT
>WAAG01004257.1:0-10521 GCA_013390105.1 Tichodroma muraria
AAAAAGTATAGTGATATATACCTGTTAAAAGCACAGGGAACAGGAATGCATATTCTCTATTAAGACACATCCCAGAGAAGAGAAAGCAAACTGCAAAATTTTCAACTCCCTCTTTTGGATGAATCTTAAATGCCATTTCCTAATCTCTTGTTCTCATTTTCTTCAGTCATTTTGGAGTCAGAACAGAAATAGCCAAGAATATGTTTCAATTTTTTAACCTTTGAGATATTTTGTAACAGCCTTAATTTCTCACACCACCTCTTCACATCTCAAAGTCTTTGTAGAAAGCTTAAGAGAGAAACAATACATAGAAAATCAGGAACATTTTAATTCCCTATTAAAATTCCCTATTATATCCCAAAGCTTGAATCCTTCAGATATAGATGTACTGAGTTTCTCAAACTGTACAGCTGTGTGCTGGTTTTTGGATGCTGTCACCTACTGAGACACTTCATTTAAATGCTGAAGAGTGGTTAAAAGGCAAAAACCCAACAAATGTTAATGTACTCTCAGAGAGACAGGAAGTCAGTGCAAAAAATGGAGCTACCCAGTTGCCTGGAATATCACTTTCTTTAAGAACTACTTACAGGACTTTACAGGAATTTCACCTAATCATTTGCAGGAATGAATGAACTGTTACACAGGATGAAGCCAAAGGTCCGTCTGATTGAGGATATTTTCTCTAGCAGTTTCATATTTTATCTAACTTTCAGAATTATTATCCTCTCTCTTGTAAACACAAAAAACTCATGGGGATTCACAGAAATTATTGTTCAGTGAGTTAAAAAAGAATCAAAACAAAAGGAAGGACCTTTCCACACAAACAAAATCATTAAATTGTGAAACTCTCTGCTGCAGAGGCCAAAAGCATAAATGGTTTTATGGAAAAAATTCAGGGGAAGCAAGTTCATCACTGACTAGTGACCAAGATGACCAAGCTAACAGCTCAGAAAGCCTCCGGCTGGGCCAACTGCGGGAAGTTCAGGGGATTCACCAGGGAAGCACTGCCCTGTGCTTACCCCTTCCTAACACTATCCGTGCTGGCCAGGAACATGCTGGGCTTGTCAGGTCCAATACATCTCTTCCTGCGACTAAAAACAGCAACAAGGAGTCTGCAGCTCAAAGAACTGAAAACTTTCACTTTATTCAGTCCTGGTGCATGGTTTTTCCCTTTGTGCTGTTAATAGCTAACATTAACCTGTGTGGTGATATGTGAGCAACAAAAGGGGTTAGAAAGAATATAGATTCCAGAATATTTCTATGGATGGAGAGTCTTCCTAATTTTGGGCAGTGCAAGACGATTCACATCCTGAAACAGGAAAGAATTTTCCCTACACCTACTTAGGATGAGTTTCTCAAACGTGTATGAACACCTCCCAAAGTAATGGACAGTAAGTAGAATACTTTTAAGGATGTCCATATAAATAGGCTGTACAAGCTATGCTGCCAGCTGACTCACTAACATCCCTGCAACTGCTTTGCTCAGAGATCTAAGTGAATGCTGCATGCACATGCACCAGCAGCTGGTAGCCCCCCATCAGCTCTTTGTCTCAATTCACTGAATCACAAAGGAACTGGGGTCAGCAGGGATTTGGGGACCACCTCGTCCAATCCTCTACCCAAAGCAGAACTGATCAGAGCGAATTGCACAGGACTACGATGAGCTGGGTTTTGAATAGCGCTAAAGGATGGANGGAGGAAAGAAGTAGCAAACTCTCAGGCAGAAAACTTACAGCAGGTCTCATAAGATTTTTTTAAACTCCAGATGATCTATTAAAGCAAAATAATCAAACACCAGCAACAACTTTTAACATCCCCAGAAGACAGACTATTCAACATAGAAAGATGAAATTACTGCTATATGATATTTTACTCCTCCAATAAAATATTTATAATGTAGCCCCACAATACCACACGCTATAAAAATACACCTCCCCTTTCACAAAAGCAATTAAATAAATAAAATATAAACCAACTCAGTACCCTCCAGGCACTCAGACCAGCAGACCCAGATTCTCCATCATGGTCTTTTATCCAAGCATGCTCACAACAGCCACAAGCACATTCCCTTCTCTTGTCTGTCTCTTCCATGGACACTTAAGTCCCATTTATGCCCTGGCGCTTCCCTGCACTGTTTTTCTGTATAAATTTTAATGATTAACAGCAAGTGGTAGTGAAATATCAGTGCTGACAAATACATCTATTACTCTTTCTTGAAGCTGGACTGAGAAAGATGTTTTCCAGCTGTTTCAGTGCAGATAGTTTTTAAAACCACATTCCCCTGACCAGCCAGCTCATCAGTCAAACACACGCATTCTGCACCAAAGACCAGCCCTGAACCTCAGAGGTACAAAGGGTGGCTGAAAGAAGGCAGGTGGCAAAAAAGGCTAATCCAAACTCTTACCTCCAACCCTGCTCTTCCCCAACTTCAGCCAAATATCTGTATTTTTCCAGTAGTATAAGACTGTTTCAAAGCTCAACACTGGCATCTTCCTAAGACTACTTAATGATACTTCTCCCTTTTAATTTGTGAGCAGAAACACTTTACCAGTACAGCTGGAATGAACAAAAAATGGTAAGTTGGAAGAAAAAATACAACTCTGCACTGAGGTACAAAATGCCCTGACAAAAAGAGAAATACTCCAGAAATAATTTTGATAATACAATTATTTTTAAAATGTCATGTACCTAACAGAAAGACCAATAAAATTATGATCCTCATGTAAGCAGCAAGTCTACTCTTCAGTGTTAACACACAAGGAACTAAGGAGCTGGCCCAGAAACACAGAGCATAAACCAACTTGGTGAAAAAACTCTAAAATTTAAAATTTTTCATTTTTGCTCCCTCTCCTGTTGTAGTCTATAAAAACATGAGTTCATACTGAAAACCACAAAATGAATGCAGGAAAAGGATCATGCAAAAGTTAAAGAGGAACATTCCCATAAATTAGCACACTGACAAACCTATGTAAATAAGATGAAGTAAAATGACAATGAGGTAGAGTCTCCAGGGCATTAGACAGCTTCCACTTAGAATTGCCACATGGTATCAAAAATTGCCATTGCTTCTGAGCAGTGAGTTACAGTAGCATAAGCTTTCCTATTCACAAATAATCTTCCACTGGGAAACTCCTAATCTCTACAATTCTTTTTCTTTCTTGTTAACAGGATATTGACCTACAAATTGAACAAACTAAATTAGAAAGGTATTTTTTGCTACAAACCCACATTTCTGGATCCCATTCAAGGCAGCTCTCCAAGGCATTCCCAGTTCTCCGTCCTTCCCGGAAGGCAGGACAAAGCTCCAGCCTGTGTGGGAAGCAGAGGGCGCTTGGCTTTGCTGCTCCCCTGCTGTCAGAACAGCTCCCCCATGCAAAGAGCTTGTCAATCAGTGACAGATTATAGAAAGGAAACGAAACGTCACATTCCTGCAAGAACCTGGGGACAAGTGAGCTTACCTAGAAAACTGGGATAAGCACAGCTACTGACCCGTTAAGTCAACAAGGTCAGAAAAACCACAAACCCCTGTGCCTACAGGCAGCCTTTCAGCAGTCTCATGCTTCCCCTCGGCATTTCCAGGCACGACCCCAGGGGCAATGCTGAGGTGAGAGGGATAAGGAAGCGGGCGATTTATTCTCAGATAACCTTGACCCTCTCCTTCAGAGTAAATGAATACCATGCAATGCAGTGCCAGATGTGGATGGAACACGGGGAGGATGCTACCCAAATACCTTTATTCCCTTACAAAGAATTTTAAGGCATTAGTTATAATAACAACAAATTTTCAGACTGCTCCTCAGCACCTGGAATGTGAATGGAAGGTATGGAAGCAGCTGAGGTAACACAAGTTGCCAAGTAATCTGACTTGGACAAGATTCAAAGCACCTAAAATTGGTCTGATTTTACATTCTTGGCAGGAGAAACTTGATTAAGAAAACCATTTTTCAGTAGTTACTGTTTTTAATAAATAGCCTACTACTTGTAGCCTACAGAAACTGGTATAGTGACTAAGAGTGGGTGAAGCAGAAGAGAGGATGACTTGCCAGGCAGTTATTATTAGACACCTGATGTCAGAGCAATGACGGTTACTTCTGTGAAAACACTGCTCCTGGGCACAACAAGGTTCATCTCTCAGGGAGGGACACGAGCAGATGGAGACATCAGCAGACCTCCCCTGCTGTTCCCTGGGGAATATCAATCCATTCTTCCCATTTTAAAATAATATTCAAATAATACATGACATCCTGCCCCTCTATAGCACCTACAAAAGCATGAAGGTGGAATGGTTTGCCCACAAACATTGTGACCATCCCCTCTGACAAGGCCAGAGATGACCCAAACCACTGTTGCAGTGCAGCCTGGATCTATCCTACTGTTTGCAAAAACCCTACATCTTTGACAAGGTAGTGAATGGATCTTCTCACATCTGATATCACCTGCTGGCAACTTGCCAAATCAGAAAAGAAAAAAAGGCATCCGACTAGAGTGAGGAAGATAATTTCTGTTCTAAGGAAAACTTTATCTTCTCAGACATTTGAAAAGCTTACTGAAAATCCAAGAGCAGCAGGATGGATAGCTTGTTAGACAACTATTATGTTGATAGAGAACATCTGAATTTTGAGAACAGCGCATAAAGTCTAAATTCAAGCAATCCACTAGAAATGAGAAACCTTCTGCAAATGGAATCCAGACAGACTCAGAACATAGATAAAATAAATCTTGGCAATCACTACCTTTGTACTGAATTTTCACCTTTCAAGGGTTAAAACATAAAACATTCACAGAACTGAAGGCAATAATACCCCAGGATTTAGTCAGATAGATGGCTGCCTCCTGAGCACTGGTCTGTGCACTCAGCCACATCTCAGCCCACAGCCCCCAACAACTGCCAACAGCTCCTCTCTTCCTATTGCTTCTCCAGCTTCCCCCCACTCCCCTCCTCCTCAAATCAGGAACAGGGTCGGTCTGTCAGCACACCCGGAATTAAGCAGTCAGTTTGGTTTCTCATCTTCCACACACAATCACGCATTTGTCCTCAGCTGGAGACATGGGGTGAAGTCAAAGTCAGGAGACTGATCTCTACAGTCAAGTAATCAAGATAATTTTAGCTCATAAACCGATGTTCAGCTCTACTCCAGCCGACTTAAGAAAATTGTTAAGCTTTTGCATCAGACGGAAGGCTGGGGGATGGCAGTGTCCTCATTTCTGCACTGGAAAGTCACTCCCACCCAAGGACCTCGGACTGGCTGTGGCAACACAGGGGTGTCGGCAGCCAAGCAGCACAGCCTGCCACCAGCAAGCTGTCTCCATCAGGTAGATTTTTAACTGTCCTTCAGCACTTCCAGCTGAATTAGGTCCCTGGCTTACTTTAACAAGTTATCCAGTACTTACAATAGCTTAAATTCTCCTAATCTGCTGGAGTCATTTTTGGCAAGTAGCAAAAACAGTGAATCATCCCACATTATCCCAGAGAGACTTCATAAATAAATCCTCCTATCTGAGGAGAACTTGCTGAAGGCTTTTTTATGTGAAAGAAACTATTTTGGTCCTGTAAATAAGTAACAATGATTCAGTCCAATAAATGAGCCATTTGCTTTTTCAAGCTGATCTTTACTAGAGAATGATAGGGCTGGTATACCACTGTACACCTCCAGATTTCATTCATTCCCCTCCAGCAACCTACCAAAAGAGAGAGAAAAACTGATATAAATTCTCTTTTTTTATGTTTTCAACTGAGTTCTGCGTAAGCTCATTTTTATTTTAAAAGCCTCCCAAACCAGAGGTGACTCAGCAATCATTACCTCAGACATCAACATAAAATTAGAGATGTTATAACAATTATGTCAATTAAATTAGCTAGACATCTTTAGCAATTCTGATTATAACCAGATATTAAATTTCAGACTAATTTGAATTGCAATCAAAGCCCATATTTACATCTTAGACGAATGCCAGATAGAAATGTCTATTAATTTGTATATATTGTTTGAAAGACCAATTATGATCATCAGGCACAGTGTTAGACAGTAGCTGCACAAGTCAAACAATCACAAAGCACAATCTGATTTCTTTTCAAAGAATGAGTTTGCCAATTTCCCTCTTTCTGCATTTTCACATTTGTTTGCTTATTATTTTGTAGGTGGAGAAAAGGAAAATACACCTATTTCAATGAAAGGTTTTGGTGTTCTTAAAAATGTTAAATAAGCTCTCAAATCCAGTAAGCCTATAATGTGCATTGCTGACGGCATATTAACTCTAATAATTACTCTTTGTTAGCAAAGTAAGCTGCACAAATTCAGCTGAAGTATAAAAGTCACTAAACAATGAGCATCTGTCATAAAACAGTGCAATACATCATGCACAAAATCTCCAGTCCATTCAGCCAACGGTAAAGATTTTCTCCCTCTGTCTATGATAGGATTTCTGAGCAATGAATGGGGCTTTCTCTTCAGCATAATCCTTTCCTAATTTAGTGTCAGGATTTTATGATGCAATTCTTCTATTCTGAAGCTGAAACAATTTCAAGTCTCTCTTCACAAAAATAAAACATTAATAACTCTGTCTTATTGACATGCGAGTTTTGTAAACATTGAATTAGCTTTCTTTCTAGAAGACAATACCAACAAACACTTTCTCTTTGCCATTTAATGTCTTTATATACTTACAGGGGTAAAGAGTATCTATAAAATTGCAGCTGACATACGAATACGACGTTGGAAGGTCTGATGCTCACTCGGAGCTCGTGGAGAACTAAACAGTCTGTCAAGCCATTTAGCAGCAAACTGGATATCTTATTGTTCTAAATAGGATTGAAACAGGATCTGCATTGTTGTACAGAATTAGGAGTGACAATACAGATTACTCAATTTTAAAAGGAAGAGAAAGAAATAACTGGACCTGAAACATAAAAAGGGGGTTACAGTCTCTCACCAAAAACCTTTCATAAGGAGACAGGGACTTTTTTCCTTATAAACACATCTTTTAATATAGACAGGTAGATTTTCTCTACACACAGGTAAAGAAAAAATTATCCCTGTGATATTTTTATAGGAATTTCATTGCTGGAGAATAATTGGGTGAAATATTCTCTCTCTGGTCATAACCTGCTGTCACAAAGCTCACTTCTATAAGCTCAGAACACAGCACTGATCCCCCCAGTGTGTACAAGGCCTCAGTCAGGCAGATGGGAAAACCAAAGACTTAAAACACAGGGCCATAGTTCTGCATCAAATAGGAGGATGGGGGACAACCAACATTCCACAAACACACCCCAAACCACCACCATCAACAACACCACGAAGCTTCCAAAGTTTCCACACATGAAATGACTGTAAGTAAAACGAAAAAAGACCTCACCCTAAAATATCACTAGTTCTAAATCTGCCAATTTCATTCCTATTTCTGTCCCTAACATTATACAGAGAGCCTCTACTCAAAATGAAACATCACCACATGGGGAGTAGCCTCTATTAAGTGGCAAAGCAGATGAGCAGGGCCAAGCAAAGCACAGCAGACAGACTGACTGCACTGTGCAAACCTACCTTTCATGGTTCCTAACATAAGATTGCATTGTTAAAATGCATAATTACACACAAACGTAGTTTCACATAGTGAAAATGCCAGTTTATTATGTGCTGCTTTAAAGGAAAAGAAAACTATTTTGACAACAGGACTTGAGAGCTGTATTTTTAGAATTCACATACGGAACAGCATTTCAGCCAAAGAAAGAAAGCAGCAAAATATTTCTAAACTGAAATATCAGCATATTTGTGCTTCGTACTCCTGACTCATTAAAATCTCAAATGCTTAACTTCAACCTTCAACGCAGTTAAACAATGCTTTTTTTGCTTTATGCATTTTCTTATCTGCAATAAAAATGTTTCATTCCATGTCCTTCCTATATGAATCCTAAGTAACTTTTTCGTTAAACACAATTTTCTGCTCTCACAATTTACACTGCGGTATCCTTCTGCTCAGCCTCCTTTTTTTTTTCAAAATAGATCAGGAATATCAGATTGGACTAGACAGTTATTTGGTTCAATATCCTACCCCTGACAACAGGGACTTATAAATGTAAAGCTGTAGCAAAGCTTCAGGAAACCACTACACAATAATCTGCTCTTGAAGAAATTTCTTCATAAAACTCATTTATTTTCAACTAGTCTCAGCTCCCAGGCATGAGAGCATGCATCCGTAATCTCCACCACTTACTTTACTTGCTATAATTGAAGACTTTTTTTGCTTACTTCACCTGAGTGCTACTATGTTGTACATATGTTTTCTTGGAATAACTTCACAGAACTCACAGATTAATTTTATATTATGTGTGGGTTTTGCTTCCTTTTTTGTTGAGTTTATTCACACCTCGGTGATCCCTGCGTGATGCTCCCTGTGATCACAACTGTCACCTCCGTGAGCGCGTTCTCGGGACTTGGATGCTCGGACAGATCCAGGGATGCCTTTGAACACAGGTCTGGCAAGATCCAAGACTGTTTGCAAGCAGATGGCACATTTGCCAGCAGGCTTAACCAAGGCTGAACTGTGTATTGCTAATGAGGTCTTGTCACAGAGGAACTGCGAAACCGCCCCTCCGCCCTCGGCTGGATTATCTGACCTACCCACATTCCTCAGATGCACAGGACACAACTGCTGCTTGTAACACTTCAAACACAATAGTAAGGAATCCAATGACTCTTATAGCTCCTGGCCCTTCCCAAAATCATTTTAAACATTTAACTGTCCAACCATGTGTAAAATGGCCTTGAGGCTGCAAAACAATTGATGACATGTAAGCCATATGAGTGAACAATATTGAGTGTGATCCTTTAATGGCATAGGGCTTTCTGAATAAGATACATCACTCTCCAAATCAGGTGGAAAGAATAACCCTAGCCTGGAAGTGTCCAAAGCATATTTCCTGACTTGTACCCAATGTGAACAGTACACAAAAAAAAAGATTTTCACTAACAGTGAACATCAAATACACTTTGCTTCTTTGCAATAAACACGGTAATAACAAGAATTCCTAGAGACTGTCACCCTACTTTGCTTGTCAACTGAGCCTTTAAAAGCAAATAAACACAAATTAGGATAACACCAGAAATTAAAATACAGTATTTTACAAACTATTACAAACGTCAACCCGTGATCCATATTGTGACCTTGGATACAAAAGATAATATGAAAGGCCTTCATATAGGGAGAGAATTCAGAGTTTAAGCAGATTTCACCTCACCACTGAAGGCATGCAAATGAATGTAAGTAACTAGGTCTCATTAGCAAGGTTCGCTCTAATTTATAGTCTTACTTTAAGGTTTTCTCTGAGTCTCCCAAAGATAAAGATCAAAAAAGGAGGTCAAACTGAAGGATTTGTCTTACATCCAATTTTTCAGTAAAATTAAAATGGGACACAAGTGTCATAGTTGGCGACAGCCATTCCAAGAGAGTCCAAGACTCCATCACTCAGTTTAAAGCTATATTCCGAGCCCAGCTCCTCCCCAAATACAGTGTAAAGCACCAGCAGTTCATTTTGCAACATAAACCAGATTATGATTCCTCTTCAACAAAATGCCTTAATGTTATTATTTCATCTTTTACTTTTTCTATTAGGAGCAGTAATGCAATTGGAGAAAAAACTCTCAAGTGCTTCAAAATTTAACATTTTATTCAGGCTTTAATGGCAACGCTCTCAAGGACACGATGTGTTGGGTTACTTTTTTGCTCCATGAAGTAATAAATCAGGAGTAAATGGATTATAAAAATTTCATTGTAATTCTGACCCAGTTTAACAGATTTCTTTTACAAAATTGCTTCAACAGACACTACTTCCCACACAAAGGCCAGGACTAAGGACAACAGTTGTGGATTGCATGGGAAAGGAACCAGCACGGTGCACTGGATGTTAAGTATCCTGTAAGAGACCAGCTGACTTCTCACTTCCATTGCTTGGAACAAACAGGCAGTACTCTGCAGTCTCTCCACTACTGTTTATCCTTTCTCACCTCACTACTGCTCTCCAGCTAAATACATTCAAACGTTTTGCAAGTCTACATCCAAATTATTTTGCTGTTTCCAAGGGCATGTCTAACTATAATACCTGCTACAGAGAGTCAGCACACAATTGCTGCTTGGCAAAGCCTGGGATGTAGACCGGAGTATGAGCATCACCCATGATTTCACAGTTCAATTTTCCTTCCAATCTACTCTAGCTGTTCTGCTAAAAAAAAAAAAAAAGGCCAATACCAAAATCACAAGCTCAGAGCCTTTTAATCAGGGAAGATATAGAAGCTGTTAAACACAGTAGGATTCTCCTCCCTTTTACAATCCTAATGGTGACACCTGGAATGAGTTTTTTTCTTAATTCGGTTCAAATCCACAGAAAAATGAAGCCGATCTCCAGAAATCATCCTAGCCTGCTTCTGGACACCATTATTTTCCATCAGGAATACATGTTGAAAAGTGACTTTTGCTGGTCAGCTCTTGCTCCTTGCATTACCCATTACCTCTGCAGCAGGGAAGGGA
>WAAG01004257.1:12369-28285 GCA_013390105.1 Tichodroma muraria
CTTGCACTAGGAATAATGAATGATTAAAGTAGCAAGCTTTGGCAGTTTCTGTCTGAAGGACTCTCTCAGCTGAACTCCTCCCACAGCCACAGCAAATCCTAAGAGGTATCTTAGGAGTGGATAATATGAATCACCACTTTTTTAAAGCAAGAAGGATAATGCAGACTGGCAACCATTTTTCGTATTTTTTTTTAAGAGCTAAAACCTGTCATGAAATAAAATCACTGCTGACCCAGAGGAAGCCACTGGCACAGCCACTGTTTAAAAGAATCTCATAAAACACATCCAGGGATGTTACATCCTTAACTCTGAATGATTTTTTTGCCATTTTAGATGATAAATTGTACTACAGTTTCAGTCTCACTGACTTGACCAAATAATTTTTGAAAGTGTCTGAAAACATAAAGATCTACTTAATCTTTTTAGTGATCAATACCACTGTGTTACACAGAAGATTATGCAATAGATTTAGCAGAAGTTAATAGAGAGCTATTTGTGAATCTAAAATGGTGACTTGCCTGGATACATCTAAAAGGGAAATTAGTACTAAGGGGTGATGTGGCAAGCTGAGGACTGGTCAGGTAGTAAAAAACTAATACCTTTAAAGAAAACAATAAAGAAGCAATTTTCGCTTTCATAAAACTTTGACTGATAAAGCACTGACTAAATATCTGAAGCATGCAGTGAAAAGACAAAAATTCAATCCTGAACCTAATTTGAGCCTTGTCCATACATCAAATTTGCATCCTGGTAACAGGACTGGTTTAGAAAGACCAACCAACAGTGAATACACTGAAATTATTTCAAGAGATCTTCATAACAAATTACCTTACAATGTATTCTTTCAGCAATTTGAGGGCCAGGCAAGAGTTTTTTTAACTGTTTTAAAGATACTGGGGTTTAACAGCATTTATAAGCAAGGCTTGTGTTCTGTTGGAGCTGTACAGAAGTAAATTGCTGCATACTGGGACTCCCCAGTAACCTCCATCTGTCTTCCACCTGCTTCCAGTACAGTGGATGGTAGCAGGGACTGCTGATTTTTTTAAAATGTCTTTTTTTCCCCCCCATTAACACAGTGTTAGAAGCACACAAGAAAAGGAAATTTAAGAAATTAACAACCACAGTGGATAACAAAAGTTTTAGCTAAAAGGAATACTCTTCAAGAAGCATCTACCAGGCTTTGGATAAATGCTACCATCAAATTAAGGTCTGGTTGCCTTGCATAAATGTATCTATTAATCACAAAAAGTCAACCCATAATGATGAGCATTAGAAACAAAGTGTGAATCTTCATCTGGAAGTAAGTCGTTATCTCTTCCAGAACACTTTTTCCATTTAGTAAAATGCCCACGGCCACTATAAATTGCTAAAGTGGAAAAAGTAGCCAGAAATAAAGGCAGAAAAATTTTAGTTTTTCTTGTCATTGGTGCTAAGTAACAGCCTGCAACCAGAAGAATAATTTGTCAGAGGAAAAGGAAATAGCAAGAAGAATTTAAATAAATTTCATAACTTTGATTTTTAATTCTTACATATAATAAACACACGTTAGATGATTGCAACAATATGCCTACTTACATGACTTATTTCAACTAAACGAAAAGGGTAATTATAAGGCTTGGATAATTACGGAAAAAAAATATAAAGAAAAAAATACAAAAACCCACCATGAATCTTAAAGATGACATCTCTATTTCAAGACTAAAGCCACAAATCTTGTTGTTTACACATCACAAATGGGTATGTGTTCATTTTATGAGATAGTGCCAAAAAGAAGGTCACGATTAGAGCAGAAAGAAAACACTAACATTAGTTAGATTCTACTTTATTAAGATCAGGAAAAAAAAGTGAGTATAAACTAATATCATCCTTCAAGCATAGAGGTTACTTCAAGGACATTAAACAGGAGAGAAGTGCATGTTTTCATCAGCAACTCACTCAGTAAAATATGTTCAGTCTGTCCGAAGCAAAATCAAACTGATAACTGCTTGACACTGTTATGAATCGAGTGGTTGGATTACTGCACACTGCAACATTTTTCATCTCTACCTGAAAACAAAAGCAGTAAACCAGGTAGGCAACTCCAATGCTTGATACAAATGGGGTCTCTACTTAAACCGCAAGCTGACTTTTACCTGGCTATGCACATCTTTTGACCCTAGTGTGGACGGTCCCAAATGTCCCAGGCATGGCTAGACCAGCCACACGGATTCCAGTGGGACTCCTTCCAATTTGCTAAAAGCACAAGACTCCTACAGCGCAGGGGCAAAGAAAAGCAGCTCAGAACTCAGAAAAGGGCAGCCTTGCCTAAGCCCTCAAACCTCAAACACAGCCTGTCCACTTGCTACAGTGCACTACCAATCCAAGGACATCTCTAAGAAATTCCACGTCTGGGGCCAACTGGGTACAGCAGTGCAAGCCAAATGGGTACAAATGGCCTGTGAAGGAAGAAAGGCTTGTGCAGGAAACAAAGCAGGAGGAATAAGTATTGGAAGACTCACAGCTTTGCCACTTGGCTACGAAAGCCACAGACATGTGCAGCAATGAGCCCTGAGCAAGGAACCCAGCAGCTGAAAACGCTCAGCCCTCCAAGCTGCAGTGACTGTTCCTGAGAACAGACCCACAGTTGTCAACGTTAACACAATTTCACACTGTCTCTAATCACATTTTAATTTTAAAATAGCACATTTCCAATGGTGCATTTCTATTCCTTCCCATTTTACATGGAATTTGCATTTCTTAGAAGCAACTGGCTTCTCTGGGCTAACACACTTTGCTTGAGTCATGCATTAAAACCTGCTCTGCTGTTAAACAGCCGTTCCCTTTCCTTTAGATCCAAGAGGAACCAGAAATGCAAAAGCACCAAACTAAAAAGGGTAGGTTTGCACCTTTTGTTTGCACCTTTTTGCATGTGATTCTTTACAGACACAAGATAACAAGGAAATATAAATGTATCAAAAAGTAGTATTGAAAGCCACTTTTCCTTCCAAGCCCTAACTCCTATTTTTCTGTGCTTGATTGCCTAGAAACCACAATAAATGAAACTCTAGGAATACAATAACTAGAAAAATGATTGCAGCACAGAACAGGTAATTTGCATTCTATATTTAGCACATATGCATATGTTAATGCTGACATGAACAGTTATTAGAAATACCTAAAAGTGTCTCAACCAGAGCTTTTGCAACTAAGTTTTTCATGGTAAACACAAGATGAAATACTTAATATTCAGAGTTAATAGTTTGGAAAAGCTTATGTTTCAGACTGTTCATCACAATTTATCCTAAGTGCACAACAGGTTTTATGTTAGCCAGTGGATGGAAATACCTTGAAGCGACCAGCTTTATAGAAATACATAAATAATTATTTGTTTGTATTTAAGGAAGAAATGGAAATATATTCCTAGACTGGCAGATTAAATATACAACATTAGACCTGTCCCTTCTCCCTCTAGAGTGGGGAACACAAGAGGATTTGTTAACAGACAGATAAATCAGCATCACTTTCAAGACAAAAGCACCACACTTACACTAGGAAGGAAGATACTAAAAAATTAATATAATTAAGTCTACAGAGTAGCACTTAAGATGGAAAGGTACTGGATTTCCACAAATTTGTGAAGCTGCTTGCTTTCTGTGGCAAAAGGCAGGAGCTCTGCCTTCTTCTCCCTGCCAGACGCAAGATGAAGTGGGGAGAAGGACAACCTGTGACTCCAGCCCTGTGCTGGGCTTCCCAAGAACTTGTGCTGAAGGCTTGGAGGTGAGGGGACAGTATCTTGGTGGGACTACAGTTTGTCATCCTGAGACAAGCGCTCCTTCCTTAAGAAACTTACAGCTGGGGTGAGACTCCCTCACTCCAAAATAATACAGCCTCTTAACACAGGAAAAAATCCTGTGTTATATTAGGAATCACCTTAAAAGCTGGTTCTGAAGGAGCAGCTGATGAGCCTTCCCCGCTGAGAGGAGTACTGAGACACGAGCCTACGGGACTGTCGCCATGCTAATTCCTTCACTGCGCTTGGGGCATCTCAGCAGAGAGCACAGCACCATGAGAAGGGCAGAACCCAGCACTGCAAGCCACCAGAGCTGCAGCCTGATCCCCTGCCATGCCTTGGAGGGCACGAACAGAGCAGCCTCTCCCCCCCCCAGCACGGGGCAGCCGCAGGCAAAGCTCCCCAAAGCGGGGGCAGAGCCGCGCTGGCCGTGCTGGGGCAGCGCTGCAGACACCCCACCAACAGCAACAGCCCCAGAAGGGCCTCATGCCTCACGAGCTCCATCACCACAGGAAACCAGTGAGGCCTGCCCTTCCAAGCCATTCATAAAATTAAACCCAATATGGTGTCAAGTACACGCGGAAAACAAACAAGAGAGAGAAACAAAAACCCAAAGTATCTCCCTCTGATCTCTTGAGCTAAATAATCCGTGATAGTGCATAGAACAAACATGCTATAAAATGAATTTAGGCTGACATTGTTGAGATTTAGGATAATGCTATTTTTTTCAGTCGACCCTTCAAAAAAAATCTTCTGATGCTTTTCCTCGTTAGGTAACCGATTTGGATTGATATTAGCTAGCCACACAGTTCAGAAAACTTGCTTCACATTCCAAATTCATATATCCTGCCAAAAAGTACTTCAAGTGTAGATGTAGGAAGAGAAAAATATAGCCTTTTTTATTTTTGAAAAGAAAGAAAATATGAAACAGGGAAGATATTACTTAAACAGTGGAAAATAATTAATCACCAAGTTCATAAAAAAAAGGGTGAAGACACACATTATAACCAGTTCTCCACAGAAATAAACTTTATTTAAAAAAAAACCAAAAAACAAAAAAAAAAGACTGCCAGGTTTCCTCTTCCCATTTGCCTTCAGAACTGCTACCAGTTCTGGCTCCTAACACTAATGAAATGGGAAGGAGAATAAACATTGTCCCCTTACTACATTTTATGGAAGAAGCACTACACAGCATCAATCAGCGCTCTCTCAAGGAAGCCTGAAGGAGCTTCCAAGCCTTCATAAGTCTGGTTTGACTCTGAGTGTGCCTTTGCCACTGCAAGAGGAGTCTGAACCTGAACCACAACAGTTCTCTCAGCAGTGGAAAGGACCATGCCTCCTCCATCAGGGTGTTTTTGCTACAAAGTGGTAATCTGGGATTCCTCTTTTGCTACCAAAGCAGAGAGCAGAGCTGCTGACAATTTTAACACTTTTGCTTGACTAGTACAGACAGTTTTCTTATGGCACTAATTAAAAATACTTAAATGTTTGTGAATGGTGTTTGATTTAGAGTAACTGAACGTATCTTACTGCACCTGCAGAGAAGGCAAAGCAACAACTGAATCAAGCACCTTGGTTCCACCCAATCCAACCACTTTGATTATAAGATCCAGAAACTGCTCTTTCAGGCTTTTGATTTCTGCTAGCTGAAAAAATTTATGACAGTAACACACATCATAATACAGTTCCTAACAACTTGACAAAGAAATACACTGTTGATATTGTCCACAATTACTTCAACCACTTTGCCTTCACTTAGAACATCCGGACATGAACAATACACAAGCACCTATGATTGATACAAGCACCTATGGACAGAAATCCTCCCACCCTGACAAGCAAAAATTCAATTTAAAATTTCCATAAAGAGTTCGTTACTGCACCCTGATCCTGAATAAACATCTCTTAGAGCATTTCACTACTAACTCCAGAAAGTATCGTTATTATTTTACCAATGAAATAGCTACCAAATCTATACCTCCACAGTATCTGAAAACAGTAGTCATTAGTGGAATTTCTACTTACAATAGAACATTGAGCTAGCAAATGGAAACAAACACTACAAACAGAACAAGCCCTGTTCCTACAGGAATTCTATGGCTCAGGCAGGAACTGAGAACATGTTTACGAACATCTTCATAACCTTTCTAGGAACACAATCTTTTTATGAAAAATGTGATTCCTATTTATGCTCTATATTCTATGAGGATTTCATGCTCAGAAAGAGATGGCAGCTTCAGCAAAACATATCAAGAGAAATCCAAGAGCTTATTCTGCCTATATGTTTTGATCTTCTGAGAGTTCCTCAGACACAGGGCATTTTGTCACTCTGAAGTTATTTTTAAGTAGAAGCAATGTGCATTTTCCACAGAAAAAGAAATCAAGAAAAAAAAATATCATGCACTTAGTGACTAATTAAAATAACAGACTGAAGGAATTTTCACAGTTCTTTGGGCTAAGGACTTTTTACAGAATAATCCCTGAAAGTGATTAGTGAAGTAAAAGTTCCCTTACTTGGAACATTTACAGAATTGTATTATCCTTTTAGAAAGCCTGTAAGTAGGAATCTGCAAGCAATTGGTAATGGCCTCAATGCTTGTTCATAAATAGTGAACTAAGTTTTTCGTAACTACTACACCTCATGCTATAAGGAATTGCACAGTAAGCTAATCCATCACTATGCAATGTACAGAAGAAATAATTAAAGCATCTACCTTTTACTTATTGAATGGTTTCTTAGTTTAGTCACAAAAGACACTGCGCCTAAATGAAGTGAATGTGCTTTCACAGTCCTCAGAAATAACCAAAGAAACTAGAGTATAGTACCTTCAAGGTCCTAGTCTCTGTAATTTAAACTTACTGAACTTATTGAAGAAGTTTCATTAATAACCCGCCATGACACCAAACAAAAACCCAAGGCCACCAAGATGAGGCAATGGCAAATTGCAATGGGCTTTCTAAACACAAGGCAGAGCATTCTTACAGAAAGCTTCCAAGTAACTAAAATAGTGCCAGTCTCACTCATCTTATTTGTGGGCAACAGCCTTTTTATGGAAAAGAAGTCACATTGCGTCCTTTGCTTATTTTGTGAAAGCAGCAAGGTGGGAAAATGGAGCTCAACCCTGAGGACAACTTCACTAGTAATAAAGCTTTTAAGCATTACAATGCAACTCCCAGAGCTTCCGTTCTGTCAGACAATAATATTAAATATGATCAGTTCCTACCTCTGTAGGAAATGCTAAAGAGTAAACAGTAATTCAATTTCAGTCCAAAAATAAGAAAAGGAACCACAGAAAGAGCAGTAATTCAAATGTCTGACTTCTCCTTACAGTATAAAGAGGTATCAAAGCTGAGATTTGTGAAGTTAGGAAGAAAGTTAAGCTCTACAATAAAGAGAAGATAATCCCATGCATTCAATGAACCACTGACCCATTTCCTATCCAAGATCCTCATAAAGAGATCTTCCTCTCTTATCAATGCACAAATCGCACCAATATTGCAAACACCTGTCAACACTGCTGAGGGGCAGGGAAGTACCTCATTCCCATTCTGCACACCAGGAACTGGTGCCCAGAGCTGTGTGCAGCAGAAACTCAACCTGAGGCTTTCTACCTCCTAGGCTAAATCCCTAGGCATGGGAAATCCCTCCTTGTTAAGGAGACCTGTTACAATAATACACAAAGTCCCTTGCATCATGTTATCTGAGGGTTAAGGCCTCTAGGTAACACAGGTCACTTCAGTTTGCAATTCAACCCCTTTGCCAGAACAGATTTATTTTCTCACTGACACCAATTAACACAGATAAATAGATTTAATCCATTATTGGTATGGGAAATTGCTGCAAGGTGTAAAAAAACCACAAAATAACCTCCAGAGTTTTCTTCTGGGATGAAGTCTTACAAGGCAAAAAAACAGAATGCACCAGAGTGTGACAGCATCAGAGAGAAGGAAGCCAAAATATTAGCTGTGGCATACAGATTTAGAAAGACAGGTTATGATAATTGTTTTTGTACAGACACGTTGGCATGGTACTATTTGAGATTAAGGAACAGAGATAAGATTTAACAAAATCACTTCCACCTGTTGCCCTGCTCTAGCTCAAACACATATTTAAAAGGAAGTGCCTCCAAATGTAGTGAACGCTGAGAAGAAAAAGGACCCTTGAAGTCCTAAACCTGCCAGAAACCAAATGCAGATGGAAAATTGATCTTCTGTCCTTCATCCATTTGACTGAAGGCAGAAATTCACTTCCTGCAAGTTATTAATTAAATTAACTGGGCAAAAATTAATCCTTTGTGTGTGGCCATCACATTATCTTCCGTTATTCAGAAGACTGAAATCATACTGTTCTAGCTCACTTCACCTTCATTTCCCCAGTCCTGGAAAGGGTATACTGAAGTGCTATCCACATCATGCTAAGGCTTCAACAGTGGCATCAATTATTGCTCCTGTTCTTGCTTCTGGGTTAATTCCTCTCAGACCTAAGGTCCAGCTTTCCTAAAAGCAGCTATTCATTAAAGAAGTTCAGATAAAGCAAAAGGGGCTTCATTCACAAGGTAAATACAAATGAAGCTTAGACCAGCATTTGGACCACGTCATCTGTAGTGAATGAAATAACAGAAGAAGCTTCAAAAATAGGAGTGCAATAAAAACCTGTTAAGAACTCATCCTGGCAGCAGTTGTTGTCCGTGTTGGAAAATGCCCCCCCAGCTCGGATGCAGCTGGAGCAGCTCTGCTGCAGAGGGAACAGTGTGTGGCCAAGCCCTGGTCCCACACCTGGGCTAGAGAGGGAGCCTTAAGCTGGAGCTACTGCTCCAAAAGCCCTTCCCCAGCAAGAGGAGTTCACAGTCCATGACATTTGTACAGTGCAGAAGGATGGGACAGTCACCATCACAAACTTAGAGAAAAAAATGAAACAAAAATGGCCAAATTTTGCAGAGATGAAAATCATTATCAGTCCACCCAACAATGCCAATGAAAATGTTCTCAAGAACCATGAGAAACATTAGTTTTAAACTACAACAGGCACAGCAATGTACACATTACAGCAAGTGTTTTATGCAGCCCCATTGCTGGAAAAGGTGTTGTTACCATCCCACCTCCCAAGGATTTAACTACACTCACCACTACCAGTCACTGAAAATGACTCGCTTGCTCAGGCATAAGAAAGACAAGATGATATTACAATTTTTGGTATAATAAATCCTCTCCCTGAGTATTTCCAAGTGACCAAAGACTCTACAGGCTCAGCTCTGCTCTGTCTGCCATGAGGAACAAAATATCTGAGAGCAGATTTTCATGTCTTCCCTATTTCTCCATACATGGCTCCACAAAAATGCACCCTGCAAACACAGGCATGCCAATCATTCGTGCTCACAAACACGTTTCTTTTCTGCTGGCACAAGCAGGCTACCAGCAGCTACCTTTTCTGTGCATTGGTCAGTGCACAGAAAATTTAACACTGTGAAAAACAAGTCTCTTGGATTAGAAAACAGACTGCAACAAAGCAAGAATTGAATTGGCTGATTATCTCAATATGTGGTTTTAATTACCTCTAACTCATAGCAGTCTACCCATTTGCATCCTTCAGATGAGACCTTAAATATCCATACTCTCTGTGCCTGCCTTGGACAAAGAAGATAGCTTGGGGCTTTTTGGAAAAAAAACAGATTCCTGCCTCGTTTTACTTGGCTGCTACAGTCATCTGAGGTGGCTGCAATTCAGCAAAGCCATAGGGCTTGCAGCTTGGGAATTAGGATGGAAATTGTTACATGAATGCAAATACTGTTCTTGGTCTTTTCTTGAAAAAAGCACCTATTTACTCACCAGCCTTAAAAATTAAATGAGGTTCTAATTAAGGAACAATAAGCCACAAAGAAAAAAACAAAACCTGGCAAGAGTAGCCCAAAAGACACAATTTAAGACTAAACAGATCAAATAACCAAGTTATCACTTAAACCAAAGTTATCTAAAAATGAACCAAAAGAATAAAGGAAAGATAGAATTTAAAGTGAGCTTGGCAGAGTCAAGAGAAAAGCTGAGAAAATGAAAGACAAGGTATAAGACCACAGAAGCTGATTGGAGTTTATTAGTGAATGAAATCCCAGTTTAACAAAAATGCATTATTACAGTCTGAATGTGCCTAGCTCTTTGTAGGGCACCCAGAGAGGATTAATCTCCTGCCCCACCTCCTTTTACACACAGTAGCCACAATCTGGCCCTTCAAGTCTGACTACTGCAAAATGCCAATCAATTTTTATGGGAAGTGGCAGCTTCAAAATTACATTTCATGGCATCTTCTTACTTCAGATAAAACAAATATTGCTTTACTTATGCCATGCTCACAAGACCACCAGTTCTGAAGAATCAGGTCAGACATTAAATACTACACAGCAGACACACTACACCATTGGTTTTAGGCACCTGAATTAAGTGGTTTAAGTTGTGGTAAGGCACTGCTGCAGTGTACAGCTGAAGCACAGTATGGAACCTGACAAGTGTATCTGAAATCCTGTAATTTTAACCTAGTTGTCACTTCATACTACAGCTAATCAGCTTCCTCAAACATGTCACAACTATCTACTGCATTTTTAGAAGCCTTCACCTTCCCATGTTCTTACAAGAACCCTCTCCCAAGCCACAAGCCTGAGGATGAGGACAGGTGCAAAGCAAGCACATTAATTAAGAAAGGAAAATCACTTTTAATTACCAGATTGCAGCCTTAGCTGCAGAAATGCAGAGACCTGTAATTTAGATCTCTGCCTGAAGATAGCTTGGCACTAGGGCAGTCTTCAGTGACACCAGACTGTTTCAGATTGCAGGGTGGCGGGATCCTGGTTGGCAGCTGCGGAGTTTTAGAAGCAGGGAGGGCAGAAGGGGCTCCAGCTGGGTCAGCCAACAGCCCCTGCAGAGAACAGCTCTGCCCAGGGAGGGAGAGGCCTCCCCATCTCCATAGGAGACTGCACCTATGAAGAAGTTTAAAGCCCCCAAAGATCTGTCCAATAAAATCAATTCCAACTCTGTGGGAATAAACCTTAAATTTGGTACTAAAAGCTGACTCTATTTTCTTCTTGCTGGGAGAAAGATTTCTGCACTGTTTTGTTTGAACTGGTTAGTCACACACCAGGAGATAACACTGGAGAAGGTAAAAAAAATAAATTACAGCAACAATGAACAGTTCTAAACAAATCAGGATGGTTTCACACAATTCTGGCAACCAGGGAGAGAACTCTGAGGGTAAAAGCAGGAGGTTGTCATGGTCTCCAGGCTCAGTTTTACCTTAATGGATAAGAAACAAACTGGTAAATAGAGCGACCTCTCTGTCCTGCCCTGACATGCTTATCGTGTTTTGACTAAAAGGTTGTTATCAAAAGATGAGCAAGTTCCCAGCATTATCTCACTAAACCCTCTGCTGTTTTCCTGAAGAAAAGCGCAGCAATGGTACATCCTAGAAGTTCCATTTCTTTGTAATAATTATACTACAGAAACAGTTTCTTCATATTAAAAATTGGCAGGACAGTTCTAAAAGAATCAGTAGCCAAACATTGCACTTAACATCTGCCATTTTAATAACCACCTCTACTTCTACTGAACAATTTAATAGACAGCTGTAAAATTCTAATAAATCTTGTGACTGGCACTCATCTCTCTCTATTTTATCTCATTATAGGTTTTTTGGTTGCTATAATTTGGCAAAAATGGTAGCTTTAGTTTTCCAAGACAGTGTTGAATTTGAGAAAGTAAGATGTACACCACGCAGTTTCAAGACAAGATAAAAAGCACCTCCATTCACAATTGTAACTGGCTGTTCCTACTCTGCAGGACACTTCCATCGCTAACCACCCACCCTCTCCTCTTTTTAAGTAACGCTGCAGCTGGTCTCCAAGAGGTTCTAAATTAAGGCAGGAATGTGGTACAAAGTGCATGTGCATGAATTCAGATCTCTCCACACCCACTGAAACACATCTCCAGAGAAACAAAAGCCCAGTACAGCAAGGGATGGAGAAATCAGCACTTGTGCTCTGTGACACCCATCTCACAAAGCAACTGCTAAATATGTCTCAGGAGTTAACTCGTTCACCTCAACAACTCTTAACCACTGTTAGTAAGAAACGGAAAATATTAAATAATACATATTCTATTTTACCTTGCACTCTTCCATGGAGTAATAAGGTATTGCAAAAATTCAAGAGAACACAGAGCTGGAGATTGTGAATTATGTCAATAAATATATCTGTAAATAATATGAAATTAAGATAAACAAAACAGTCTTTTTAAGGGACTGTGGTCTCAATGAGAAGTGGAATAGCGTTCAGAACCAGACGATATTTACTTTAGAATACCTTTGCATGTTGGAAGGTAAAGATCAGATCAATGTATGTGTACCCCACTAAAGGCCAAACCCACTAATCAACATCCACTTGTGTGCTGTAGGGTTTTTTTCCTTAATTCCAGGAGCAAAACAAAGCCTCCTGAAAGTGAGGTGAAATGCCTTTGCACCTCCTGTGGATACTTTCACATACACAAAAGATGTCTCTGTGCTTCTCACACTTCCATTTCAATCAGACATAGGACACAGACAAGTACTGTGACATGGAAGATGGAGCAAAGTCTTTCATTAACCACTTACCAACTGACCACATGTATTAACCTCACACTCTGAGCCTAAGATCCCATTTACCTCCTCCAGATGCTAACCACCCTTCTCACATCTCTCTTGCATTCCCCACAGGCTCCCATTTCTCCTCTCTTCTTCCTCTTGCTGTTAGCCTGTCTCCTGTTTCACCAGCAGCTTCTGGTTTTGTACTTGCCATGGTTTAACAAGGGCTTCCCAACTCTGCCATTCCTACAGCTCCTGCTCTACCAGTACTGCACTGACATGTTCTGTAGAGCCATGATGCTGACTGGATCAAAAACTGACCCAGCCAAACAACAATTCTGCATCTTTCAAGCCAGATCAATCCCCTGGCAGAGAGGCAGGGATGGCACACCAGTGAGTGCCTGGGAGAAGGAAGCAGCAGGAACCACTGCAGGAACCTGGTCTATCACTGAACTCCAGCCGTAGGCTGGGCTCTCCCTACTCCCACCCTCTCAGGGTTCTCTCCATGACCACCATTCCCCACCTGGCAGCACTGGCAACTCTCACCTGGAGCTACTCATCATCCAAGCTTCACTCAGCACTTTGCTAGCAGTGACACATGCAGCTCAAATCTCTGCCCCAATAACTCCTATTAAAATGCCATGGCTCAAAGACAGATTTTAAAGCCTGATAACTTACACATTTTGTTTATTAAAGAGATGGAAGTGAAAATAGACACAATCTGGATAGGCATACTCTCATGTTATTCATACTAGCATATATCCAAATCACCATTTATTTCTGTGCATATGTGAACTGATGATGGATGAGATGAAAAGCCTTTTTTTAAAGAATTCCTATTAAAAAATGAACTAGTGAAAAATTCCCAGCTTACTAAGCCATTACACACTCTAACTCAATTTTGATCTATATTGATTTAATGATATTTCTTGGAGCTAAACCTAGCTGATACGTTATTATGTATTTACAGAAAATAAAGGAACTAGAAATCTAGTGGTACAGGTTAATCAAACTGTCAACAAACCTTCTTTGCTGCACAGCATAATCCACACAGCAATCTCAAAATACATTACAGATCATTTTATAATGCAAATAAACTTTAGCAGGTTCTATTTTATACATAAAACACTGTCACCTCTAAGGCACTACAATATTATACCAGAGTTGGAATTTTACTTGAGATGCTGCATGTGTTAGAACTTGGGCAGAGTCTGGAGAGTTCCCACATGTTAAAAGCAAAGCCCAGGACACCATGGTTGAGCTGGGATGACCAGAACCTCAACTAAAACTTCACTGATTACATCCACATCCTAAATGCAAAGCAGCTACAGAACATTGCTGTGCCACAAAATACAGGCAATGGGACCAACCAAACCTGGGTAGAAATTTCAAAAGCTCATTTTATTTGCTTTTTCCTGAGGAAGTTATATGGAATAACTCAAATTGGATTCAAAACAGAGGGAGAGGCAACTCCACTGGGTCAAGCCTCACTTCAGTCACACCATCTTTACAACCATTACAACTCTTATTTATTCACAAACATAATTTCAAGTGAAATGGAGGCGACCCAGCAAAGCATCTGCAAGAAAGGGGAAGCTGACAGTCTTTAAATTGGTGGTTTCATACATCTTATTGCAGTGTATGGAGGATACTTTTATACCCTCTCTGGTCTCATTCATGATGTTTAAAGACAAAACTGCAATGCTAAGCATTGCAAAGGCCATGAATCATAGTGTGGAGCAGTTATTCACAGAGAAAACACACGACTTACTGATTCAACAGCCTGAACATAGCAGACCCCTGACCTACAAGGTAACTTAAATTATTTGTTTAAATTAAACATGACCCTCAGGACAGTAAGCTTGCTTTCAAATTTTAGATGATAACAGAGGTTCTGGTTTCAAGTGCCAATGAAATCAGTGGAAACATTCAGAAACATTTGCAAAGGGTTTTTTGGATTGAGCTCATGGAATGCCAGATCCCATTTGAGCCTACTCATTACCACCAGCAGTCTCGGCAGCAGAAAAGCAGAAAGAAGGGACTACAGAGGACTCCAAACACAGCATAGCTTCAGTGCCCAGCAACTGGTCACCCAGGCTATGAAACACCAAGGATTTGATGTCTTTTTTGTTGAAGAATTCTGCATTTCTGCAAGCCTTACTTGGAATTACTAGGGACGGGAAGGACAATGCCATCTCATTTCAAGCCCTGTGGCACAGACAATGTCAAAACACAGAAAAATTCAGAGGTGCCACCATACAATTCTAATTACATTTCCAAAATTCACCTCCTCAGAAGCTGTGCAAATCTTGTTTCTCTAAAGTCAGCGTTGACTGACATCAGATACAGAAAACCTTACACCAAAATCAATAAAATACACAACGAAAATTCTGTGGATACTCAAAATAAATTAGAATTAAATTGGGTCTATGGATAAATTGCAATATTTAAAGATTTAATATTTTAACGTTGTTGCACTCTCACTTTAAAGAAGTCTACACATCAAAGTGGAAGGTACCATCCTAGCTACATATTTTGTTGCTATAATTATCTAATCCTCCTACAATAGTATCACCCAGAGACCTCAACTGACACGCTGCATTCTGTATCTTCTGCAGCAAAAGGCAGGCAGAACGGAAAAGAACAAAACGTGGAAATGTGTTGCTAGGATAAGACGTCATGGAAACCAAATGCATTGCACTTAAATAGTATGCCATTCTGTATGTGCTTTAACACACAGAAATACTTCATTTTCTATGAAGTTTAATCATTTGCCTTTGGTGGATTTAGATTCTTTTTTGGTTTTTTTAGCACACCTGAGTTTAAATTTGAAACGTGTTAACCAAATATTGTCTTAGATTTTAATCTCTACCACTCAATAAGGATGATGGGATAGTATAGATCCAATTTGGGCAGATTTTTTCTGCTGGAGCTTTGCAGAATCATATCCCAAAATGTCACACGAATTATCACTTCGGATCAGATGCATCTCTCTTCTCTCATCCTATAAGTTTCTGAAGCCCCAAGGACACTCTGAAGGAGAACAAATGAAAATGAAAATTTAGTTTCTGTGCAGAGCCTCAGGGGGCTTTTCTATTGATGTCTCTGGAGAGCAGGGAGCTAAGGTGGGAAAAAGTTTTCAGGAGAGAGAATTTTCCAGCAACGCATTTCAGGCACAGCCCATGGTCTTCTCTCTCTTAAAAAAAATCCATTAAAGGTTCAAAAAATCTTCCAGTCTTTCAAAGATTACATTCCCTCTGCACACTTGAAATTGCAATATCATGGGTTTCTAAACAGTAAGCCACTGTTTGCCAGCCACAGCAACAGAATGTAAAAAAGGCACATTGCCACTTTGTAAGAGCACATCCCACTATGAAGCCACATAGCCAGTACACAGTATTTTCAGGATGCTTGCCCATTTTAAAATTAACCCACAAAATAAAGTTAAATGACCTCAGAATACCTGAACACAGTCTCCAGAATGTCATGCTGTCACTTCCCAGCTTGGGAGCTGGGATTTACTAAATACATTTCATCACAGCTAAAGT